>KZ309557.1:13735-36335 GCA_000376725.2 Ladona fulva
ATGTATTATATCATATTTTATGAATCATATATTCATGTTTTTTTTCCAAAATGTATTTCTGGAATTCATTGTGACGGCTGCCTAAGGGAGGTTTTCTGAGGGGTTTCCCTCCCTTCTAGAGCAAATGCTAGGCAGAAGACTAGTTCCCCTTAGAAATGATTGTATTTAGATATGTTTATGTATGTACGTAAATGTATGTATGTTTATGTATTGTCTGTAGATATATGTAATTTTAAATTAGTATGTTCACTGCTACCAGACCTGGCATCTACTTGCAGTGTAATGTAAATAATAATAATAATAAGGATCTTTATCTTTTGAAGAGGTTTGAAGATAATTTTTTCAAATATTGTACAAGTTCGATTGATATACTTAATGTCAAACTAAAAAATACTAAATTTTGAAATGCATACTTATATAGCTTTTAATTTTTCTGTAAGAATTTTGGAAGAGATTTTTGCAATATTTCCACAACAGGTAACAAAATTTATTGTATTGAGCGGTCTGTGAATTTGAGTCTTCACCAAAAAATCATCGCTAAGTAATGTACATAAAATCAATCGCAATTGACAAAGAAGTTATTCATACTTTAAGACATACGTTACTATGGAATTATCGGATATTAGCAAACGAGTGCGCGATGTAGCCTGTAGTCTTATCTAACGGTTAACGTATTAACGAGAAATATAATGCTGCAAATATGGTACATAGTGGTATTAATAGTCCGTTAAAAGTTTTAAATTACATAAATCAATGTTTTCAATGAGCATCTTACTAAGATTGTAATGTTAGTTCTAATTAGTAGAAATAAAATGTCTGTAATGTCATTACTCTTAGTATGGAAAGATAATTCTTCCACAACTGAACTTTAGTGAATAATTTTGATATGGCGAAAGCCATCTTGGGTCATTAGCCGGTTTAAAGTATTGGAAATTACCGACTTTTCACTCAACTCGTTTCAGTAAACGTAAACCGAAACGTCAGTATTTGCAATTACTTTAAACAGGGAGATCACTCAAGAAAGCTTTCGAAATCCACCAAATATTTCTGCAATTTTTAGAAATTTTGAAAATATTTCACTTGATACTGCATACGAAATTTCCGAATTCCTGTTTCCTTGAAGTATTCATAACAGCTTGTGAACCTTTTTATTTGCAAAAAACATCCTAGCACCTCATCTTCAATTGAATCTATGCTTTTTATACAAGGCTTAAACAACATTAATTCTAATAATCCAATGCGGAAAGCTGGCTAAAAAAATTATTTTCAGTACCCATAGTTGATCTACATATTTTTTGAAGACGCCAACCGATTTTCTAGTTTTGCATGAAATTCAACCTCTCAAATCTTATAGGTAAAAGAATTTCAGAAAAGATTTCCAGTCACACTTGGGTAGCGCTTCCTTTCACCCAAACCATGGCCAGGGAAAAAGGTGGAGGCTTTATGGACTGTTAAATATTGAGAGGCTCGATTTCTAATTCCGATTCGAAATAGCGTTGAAGAATGAGGTTCAGCGAAATGGAAAGGAGATGGGGAAAAGAAAAGATATAGCAAGGAAATGAAATTGGCAAAAAATATTGAAAAGAAGTAAGAGGAAGTGATGAAGAATTGGATTTTTATACGAGACTGATCTCAGAAGATACAAGTTTTTGATGAATGATTATTGTTTCCAATGGTATTTTAATACATTGACCACACCCAGTAGATTACATTTTAGACGTTTGAGTAAATATCCGAGAGAATCGCCACTTGTTCCTCGAGAATCCTACGCTAAGCATTGAATTCCTTCTGCATCCCTTCCGAANAACATTTGTGGGAATTGGATGAAATTTAAAAGATTTTGATTCAAAGAAAGACTGCGTTACACGGAAGGTAGGCTACTTCGGTTCAAAGACAACCGCAACTAATTCTCGATTTTCTTCAAAGTATCACTTTTTTCATTTTCCTACGATTATTATAGCATTTGACCTGGATTAAACCATATCATGCTGTCAAAAATACTTTTACAGTTTGATGGAAATTTATTTAATCAATTTTGGCAAACTTTCTTTTCCTACGTAAAAGATGCAAGAGCGCGCGCTGTCTCCCCGTAGAAATGCATTGGTTTGTGAGATTTACATAGTCTTCATAACGTTGGACGGACAATATGTATGTATATTTTATTTTGCTATTAATGTTTGTGAATAAACCAAGCCAAAACCTTGTTTCGAATTTGTCAGTTTCATTTAAAGCTCTGAAGTAATAACTACTGACCATATTTCCTTCTCATTTAAATTTATTGAAGAAATATTGACATGAAGGATAGTTATTAACAATATAGTATAACAAAGCTGAATATCTCTTGCTAGAATTTTGGAACATTCTTATTTGAACGTACTTCTAACAGTATTTTTCTGGTTATTCGTACTATTTAAAATAACGAAAACATTTACTGAGGTAATTCATATCTCTTATGCCTGCTTTAACATTACCTTTGCTCATCATGATGACTGCAGAATTTAAGATGGAAAAAGGAGCATGGCTTTATATAAAAGTTTTTTGTTGAAACGCTCTTAAATCAATGCCTCTGGCTACCGCAAGAGCATACCAAAGGGTAACTATTTCTAATTCCGCGAAATCAGTTGGACGCTAAGAATGGGACCTGAATATTTTGGTGTATGCGGGAGATCCTGGGTTTAACCCGGCGCCCTACTGTTTTCGCGGAATTGGATAGCCTTCAGTACACATTTTCAGTAACAGCTATAGAAATAACTTAAAACTAAGTTGCCATCTGTAGTATTAGAAGGAAAGTCTTCAGTTCTTTAATACTCTCTTAAATCTGCGTCTATTGGAGAAGTAACGTGTAGGATTCCACCTGTGTGAAATGCCAAAGAAAATGCACCCAGTAAAAAGCAACCTTTTAAGGTAGAAGTTGCTGAATTCCTCTCCATCGGCATCCAATGAAAACTCGGATGGTAGGAGATACGAAGTAAAACTGCGTAATCTAAGGAAGCACGAGAAAGAAATCATTCTCAACGTAAGAAACTTATTTCAAGCANGGATGAAATGCCGAGGAACATGAGATTGATTCATTGAGTTTAAGGAGATAAAAGCATTACTATATCGTTGCACACGTGCGTTTCTCTGAAAAATTGTCTTAGTTCCTATTTAATAAATTTTCAATGCCATTTAACACCTGAGATACCTTTATATCTTAATTAGGAATAATGGAAATGAGATTTATAACTTTATTACAGTATGGTAATTAACTCTAATTTTTAATGTTCTTCAAGACGGAAACTACTACAAAGTCGAGGCCGATTTCCGAGATTCTAAGCTCCCGGATAGCCAAGTGTGCAACGCGTTCAACTTTAGTGCAAGCGGTTCCGGGTTCGATTCCCGATGGAGGCCTATTTGCGAGATAGCATCGGCTGTCTGAGCACTTTTAACAATACTACTACTACGTTTGAGATTCTATCTTTAAGGAGGTAAAATACCAAAATGGTAATAAGTTAGTATGAAAGAAAGAGGGGTTTCCGGATGGCCAGGCGAGCGACGCGTTTGACTTCGGTAAGAGCGGTTTGGGGTTCGATTCCCGGGACCTACTCGCGGAATGACCTCATCTATCGAAGCGATTTTAACAATAGTACTTTTAATAAGGAAAGAGAATACTTAGAGTAGCAATTAAATGAGTAAGATTTGGTATTTCAGGAACAAAACACGGTGTATGATACGCAGTCATGAAATTTCAAGAAATTAAGATGGAGTTAATAATTTTGATAAATTGGTTTAAGTGTTGCGCCAAAATTATTTTATCGTCTCTTTATGAAAGAGTTAAGGCCAGTGGGCCTCTCGCCAATCTAATCTCATAATAATATGCATTTCATTGGGCGAGTATCACACTGCACATTGACCCCGATATTTACCTATTATAAGTGATGAAGGATTTACGAGACAAAGAGCGCGATTTCAAAAATTGATAATGGATACGATACCGATTTGAGTTCAATGAAACATAATGGAATATAAAAGATGTAATGCAACGCGATGCATTCTGATACACACATTCCTTGAAAGAAATCAAATTACTCGAAAGAAATTTTACATACAATATGCAAGCACTATTAATAAGCTAATTTCTATTATGAAATTGACAATAGCAGGTTTGAGCTGCGAAGATCATGTATTTAAAGGAATGAAACGAAACTTGTTAGGATTCCTAGGCGTAATTACTCAATTCTTTGAAGCGATTGAATTACAACGCATTCACAAAGTAGCAACACTTCTAACTTCTCGCTTTCCAAAAATTTCTTCCCTATAAACGGTGTGAGACTGCTTCGCATGATCACTCTTTTGCAGGTTCATCGCTGGTTTTGAGCATCCGTTCGAAAAGCGGGAAATCTGGGCTCAATTTGCAGTCATGAACGTTTTTTTCCCTTTATTCCATTTAATCTTTTTTATTACTGATTAGAACCCGCTTCAATTTTCCTCCTTACACGTGTTATTTTGAAAAAAATTCGAAAGATTTTATAAATCTTATTTAAGCTACGATTTGAAAGCTCTGCGAAGAAACTGATAGATAAAAAAGTTGATGGCTCAATATACGAAGATTTCTAGTAAGATCCGCGGAACGAGAAAGGGGATCGGAAATTAGGTTTCCAGGGCACGACTAAAAGAATGTTCTATTTTAAGAAATCCGGTTCATTTAGTTAGAAATCGGGGATTATTTTTCGGATGAACATCTGCAAATACACATCCAGAATTGAATGCCGTCGCAGAAGTTCCGAGCATCAAATCTTTTTTTCTCTTTCAAAATCTCGAACTCAAAAAAGGAGAAACGAAAACACACCGTACCTCGATGAAAAGTCTGTCATCGAGGATTGTAGATCTTTGATTTTCGACAAAGTCCTTCCACGTCTCTGGCAGAGGAGTGAACAGGGAGAAAAGGAATCTCAAGGAATTCTTTCTGAGGACAAAATATGTTGCGTGAGAAATATTCGATACCTGCGCTGATTACTCAGATGTGTGCCATTCTATTCTATGCTTTTCCTTTCATATTATTGACGATATTAAAGCTAAATTGATAATAAAGTTTCTCTTCATTTTTTTACCATTCGATGGCATATAGTTTTCCGCTAAAAATAAATGTAACAGACTTCCTGGCTGATCCTCCTTCATTCTCTATTTTTAATATAACGTCCGATGTAGGCCTAGTCAAATACACTCCAATTTCATTGGTTTGGAGCTTCACTTTTCTAGACGAATACGAAAATGTTCTTGATGATTATTTACGTGTATGTGAATATAAATTCAGAGCCTTAACCACGAATTACATCGCCCTGCCGGAAGGAGTTTTTGCCACCCCAAAATAATTTCATCCAACATAAGCTTGAAATTTTATTGAAGTAATTGAAAGAAAATAATTTTTCATACTTCATATTTCGGGAAAATTCTAGCATTTCTTTTTAGATTAAATTCATTCATGGGAAGTTTTTCAAACAGCGATTGTCTCCGATTGAGCCTCACTATACTTATATATGATTGCAACTTTTACAGGGAAACCAATAATTTCCTCGCTGTTTATCTGAAGTAAATATTAAATTTGTTCTTGTACACCTTTATCAAATTGAGACCTGGGCAGAAGCCCCTAATTTTCATTAAATATATGTTCACTCAAAATTTTGTTTTATCTAAAATAGAGGTTTGGTCTTATAGAGCCTTTTTTCTTGGTAGAAGTAAATACATTTTAAAACCTCACGCATGAATAGCTATAATGTCTAAAATGAAGAGAATTTTATTTTAGGAATCAGCAATTTTGATACGTTGAAGGTTTTGTTCGTTTTTTATATCCTTTGGCTGAAAAAATCATTGCAGTTCAAGTATTCAGAGAAATTAATTGAGTTTGCTCTATAGATTTTCATAAAATCAACGTTTATTAATATTTCTACTCTCGTGCTCTCAATATTTTTTTGAATCAATTCATACGATTTTTAGACAGCTACGTATTAAAGAAGAATGGAAATTTGCGAATTAATTCCTCTTTGATTGTGGGATGAGCATTGGAGCAGTACGTACTATGCATGTCCATCCAACAGAATCGAGAAATACCAAAAAAGAAAGCTACACAAAAAATGTGCAGAGAAGTCTGCCGAGCTTATTTGCGCGGTGAAATTTAATTAATAAAAAATTCAGGAATAATGAAAGTACATAAACGTATTCCGACAGTTTGGAGATATCCCTATTATGTGAGAATTTCTGAGGGAATTATTCTTTCGAATCGGCGAGTTCAATTGTCTTCGTATTAATCGAGTTTGGTTGCTGAAATTTCCTGGGAACGACGGCTCAAGGGAGGAAAGAAGAGGCATTGGCTAAGGAAAAAATGCCTAGGCAAAAGTGAGGAGAGGTAAGCCACCTGCGTTGTGTACAGACGGAAACGAAGGGCGATTTAGATTGTAAGGGATAGAGAATTAGAAGAGTGAATTAGGAAATGAGAGCGAACGGTCGTTTGTGAAGGGAGATGGTCACATTCCGTGAGTGATGTGACCATTGTCCGCAGTGAAGCTGTTTCGTAAATCGAGCTCTAGCGATCCCCAATTTTTTCTGAGTGGACGATTCAATGATTTAGAAGAGAAGTAGGGTTGGAAAGGGTCGAGAGGTGTATGGTGGAGCGAAGGAGAGAGCGGTATAAGTCTGTCAATGCCTCTGTTTTACTCAGCCATCGGTTGTGCACCAATTGGCCTCGGTCGTGTTCTCGGAAATTCTCGATGGGTATATCGACTTTCTCTTTTTTGTCACTTGGTTCGGAAGTTTTCGGAAAACCAAATTTAGGGGTTTTACCTCTCAGTGTCTATTTTTCGTGTCACCTAATCTCTTAAAGCTGTAGTCCTGAATGTCTTAAATGAAAAGGCGTACCTCAGCCATTCTAAGAATATAATGTGAAATTTTTACATGAATTCTGGTTAATCAAACATTAATTTTAATCGGGAGGAATCAGTTCCTTGAATAGCAATTAAGTTAGTTTTTAAGTTTCGGCAGTTATACTAGCTAACTATTCCCAATTCACCTCTTAACATCTGATAATATACCATATCTGACGGCGAGCAGATTTAAACGCCTAAAGTGAGTAGTATCAATTCTTTGAATAGGAAAACAAATCATTAAGAAGTCTTTCTTAAGGTTGTGGGGGATAATTAAGATACTTCTGTAAAAGTCGCCTCTAAATACACCCTATAGTTTGAGGTCCTTGACAGAATATTGTTTTTAGCATCGAAAGAAGATAGTATCATATTTTAAGGAAAATGTAGTTGAGTAAAGCTAGTCCGTCCCATCCTTAACTTTCTAAGAATTAAGTAGCTCGTTTTCGGAGATATTATTACTGCATATAGTATTCTAAGGCTCGATCTTTAATGGTGACAGAGATCTCTGAAAGCTTTCGTCTCGCAGATGAATTTTTCAGATCCCTTCATTTCCATTTCTTTCCCTAGTAATAAATAATGAGCAGAGAGATTGATATTTACCGAATAAGCTCCAGATGGGAATACGGAACTACCAGCTTATTAATATCTCTCATAAACAAGTTTATCCTTTTGACAGTCAATAAACATTATCAAACTCGGCAGGACTAAAAAGTTATAAACTCACAATCATTTAAAACTAGCGCGAAATCTTAATTAACCGATGGAAGAAAAGAATTTGCTTTCTTGCTGGTAACTGAAGAAAAACATTATGGATCTTTCGACTTCTTAGAAATTCTCATTCCTTATGTTTATTCATCAGAGTGCTGAATTCTGTTATTTGGTTCGTTACGAGAAACCTATACTTTTCTGTAAAATCTGTTAATTACGACTAACACAGCGGTTGCTTGATGATATATACGACTTGTGGAATCGATACACGCGGCAGATTTGAAATGTGAATTGACGCAGAAGTTAAATCAAATAAATATATAATTTTCATAATATGATGAAAGTCTCATCTTAAGTGAGACAAAATCGTAATTTTTAACAGATTATAAAATTGTCGGGAATATCAATCTCTACCAGGACTTATATTACTTACTTTTAACGTGGATTCAAAGCTAAAGTAATATTATATACATTTATCTTTTAGAAAGACACGCAAAGCTTTTACAAAAACTTTTATACGAAAGAATTATGAATGTTGACTTCATAATGACAACTAACCAAATATTCCTTAATACATTTTTGTATGGGAAAATATATAGTAAATTCATCCTTCATCAGTCAAACCATCTACTGATCATAGTTATATAGGCTTAGGGAGACTAGATGTATACAATATCATATATATTTTTATAATAAGTTATGCTCCGTCATGCTTGACGGGAGCGTTTACTAGTACACGTATAGTATTCATTCATAGAATTGAATTATGTTGTATTTAAATGGGGTAATACGTTTTCAAAGTCAAAATAATGTTCTTAAAGTAATATCTGAGCATAATTGGATAATTCACTGTGATGGATCTTGTTGTGCACTTGGTGTGACAAAAATGGGAAAGAGTACTATGTTGTGATTACTTTGAACTGCTTTTAAGAAATTATTAAATTTCTTCCAATGAATTCTGTATTCTTTTACTTAGCACCGACAGCCAATAAACAAGTTCTATAAATGAAGCATTCAGCCAATCGAAATATCTCCTACTCCGGTGGGTTTTCATATTTCTCAATCACCTCGTGTCGTATTTCGTTATTTTATGCCAATTTTCAAGCTTGGCTTCAACACGCTATAACTAGCTTACATGCAAAATGGCACTGTGACGCTTGGTCACGACAGGTCTGTCAGATGTGTAAGTCAGTCCCACACTCCCTTTCTCGTCCTTGAAACCGCACGTTCATCGCTTATTTATTCTGCTCATTTTCCCCACGTATGTTCAATTTCTAAAACGTCATTTCCATAGCAAAATTTCATCATGATGACAGGAAGATGAAAGGATACTTTAGTTTTTCCTTCCTCAAATTAGGAAGATTAGAAAAATTCTCATAATATACACATACCCTAAAGCTCGACCTCAATAATTTATAAAATCTCGTCCTGATGAAACATTTCACATTGGATAAGATCGATTATTCACTATCGTAAATACTTTTGATGGCAAAAGCTAACTAATATCGCTGAATAAGCCTGAATTGAGAACATACTTAATTTATTTTTATAAAACAGTGAAGCTATCATATATATTCTAAATAAATTATATAGACTATTGATCTGAAACATGAAGTTAGAAGCAAAATTACATAATGGTGACTCCTCTAAACAAATTTTTCCTATAAATCGACGTTAGTTAAAGCTTTTTCCAGTATACAAGTTATAGGACACGAAAAAAAGAGCCAGTTGCATATCTATCGTCATTTTCTTAATGTTTTCGTTTTTAGATTCTAGATTCCGAATAAGTGTAAGATTAGATAAAAATTCGGTGTTTTTTTCAGTATGCATTAACTACCAATTAATTTAATTTTCACTGAAGCCTTCTGCATAATTACCTATTATTATAAATAATAAGATACAAGTAAACGAACAATAACTATATGACAGCTCATCATACTTGAAAGCTTTATTTTAATATTAAACATTCGCTTTATGTGGGAGATTAACACATCACACCACGTCATATGCAGAGGACGTAGTGTTTTCCATAAATATTTATTATCGGTAAATATTTTTTTATTGATAAGCTTTAGTTAATTAGAAATGATTACTAAAAATTTCCACATAATTAATGAGATACTAATTAAAAATTCCTTTTGAAAGGTATTTTTTCTATTTTATATTGCTATTAAATAATACAATGTAAAGGAAAGGGTTCGGGAAATTCTGAAATTATCTGTTTCTCTAATAATCACTTTTTTTACTAATTGCTACACTGCTTTACTTTTACAATAATGCTTAACTTTTATATTAATATAATTTACATTACTATGAAAGTAGAAAATCCTATAGATTAACTCAATGCAATGATCAGTCATCTCAATATTTAATCCGAAACACATAACCTTCTCCATTATCAATTCCATCATCATAAAATCATGCAAGAATTTTCGGGGCTCCTGATAGGTGTTCATGGATACCTTTGCGGTCCCAGGATACGCATAGTCCCTGGCATGCGTTCCAGGCGGTCTTCTAACATTTCTTAACATAATTAGAACTTGAGCACAACTTGTTTAGCAAATATTATATTTCTTTACAAATTTTTAAGAGATGAAATTTTCTCTTAAAATATTTTTATTTTTTAGCAAATTGCATAAGCGTTATGATACTTTGTAACCCAGAATAATTTTCTTAGAATCAAACATATACACGGTTGAATTGTAATGAATTCTAAATTGTGATAAAAGTTGAATTGTTATGTTTCAACAGTCTTAAAAATTTGAAACATCCTCATGAATTATTTGAAAACTTTTGATTATCTTAACTTCCGTCTACAGTTTCCGCTGGAAAAATTAATTCGACTTCTTAGGGGAATTTTATTATCAGGGAAAACTGGTAAAGGTTTTTACCTCTTTATATCAAATAACATTTAACGTATCTTATTTTTTGTATACGAAAATCTCATATCCTCCTCTCAAATGTGTACTCATTATATTAGATTCGCCTCTTTACTCGACAAAATTAAAACTTCCTTTTTTATTTTAATTCCTCGCATGCTCGATGTATCCTTTTGCGTAGGTATTTTTATTCAAAGTTGAAAGGGGGCTACCGCTTCAGAGAAATTATTTTCGTTTGATTTTTTCACATATTAAGGCACGCGAAGATAATATAAGACGAGCGGCGTTTAACTTTCCGCCTCCCTTGCGAAGGCCTTTGTGTAACAGGAATCTGGAAATACTGATCTCTTTCAACCTGAACCGCTCATTCCACCCTTCTACATTATTTCCTCTTTCCTCCTTTAAAAGATATTTCGCTTACTCTCTTCGTCTTTTTAGTGCAAACCTCGATCCCTCACCGTTGATGATGTTCCGGCACTTCTCGGTGACAAGCGACGTTCATCATTCATTCTCTAACCTCTGTTTCCTTACTTAACAGAGACAACGAGGTACTTTCCTTACGAAACGTTCAATACATTACACTAACAAACTACGATTAGTACTTTTCCATCAAATTTATTTTGCTTGTTTCAGATGAGAAGAAGACCGGTTTCGATGCATGATCGTCATCACCGGGTTAGAGGGCACTCTATCGACAAGACTTAAGAAGCAATAAGCAATATGAGGGGGTGGAAGGGGAGGGTAAGGAAGGGAAAAGGGGGACGAAAGGTAAAAGGAAATGAATTATAAGGAATGGAAGAAACTGGATATGAGAGAGGACCAGCGTTAGGGAACCTCTACCTGATAATGACGATCATTGGCCGTAACCAGTCTTCTTATCCTAAGGAAGATAATAAACTTGGTTGAAAAGTACTATTCGTAGTTTTATTGTTTCTGTGATGGACTTCCATAACTCCTCGCTAGGTACTATGAAGTATGTTCAATATATTATTTATTTTAATACATATAGGTTAATAGGGGGTTTTGACGCCCGTTTATTTGCTCGATTCCAATAATAAATATGTGAATTTATTTGAACAATATTATGGTTTTTCATGAATAGATATTACTGAAATATTTGTCTCTAGCTCCCATCTTATGAATCCGGAAAGAATGTTTATTTATTTATTTCTTTACCGCTTGTGGCAGTTTAATGTATTTAATCACTGTTATGATGAATTAATCATTCGGTAATTTGGATTGTAGAACTTCATTTCATCATGTATGACTAGTGACGACAGTATCATGGCGAAGGGATAGATTTAAAAAGAACAATCATTCCTAGAGGTTTATAATTTCCGCTACTTATGAGCTACTCTTTTTCAAAACTCTATCTTTCCTTTTGCTACCTTAAACTCTCCAGCTGCAGTGTTTAAACTATAAAAATTTGTCGACAATATTTTGAATTAAAATCTTCTTGTTCTTCACATCATGGATTAAAATGTTTGCCTTATCCGGAAACCATCTTAACCTCGGGCGTCCAATTCGTCTTTATCCTCTAGTTTTGTCCTCCAAGGCGATTCCGGGGAGACGGTCATTCTTCCAACATGTTCGCTCCATTTGATTTTGTACTATTTATTTCATCTTCTTATTTAAAAATATTTTCCCTCCTGATCTTAATGCAGATTTTATCATATGGTGTGCATCCTTTAATTGTTCTCAGGAATATTATTTAAGCCGATTGAATTTTATTTTTGACTCCTCTTGGGGGTACCCTCGTCTCACTTCTGTGCAATGCCATTGGAACTGCCATTTTTACGCCATACTAATCTAAGTGGAGGAAAGGGCATTGAATGGGAAATTTTAAGAGACATGAGTGTACCATGAACCTGAAGACTCATCCATACAATTTAAATGAGGTTATTTATTGGCCATATAAAATTTACACGCAGGGGCACTATAGGAAATGATCACTTTCGATTCATTTAATGTGCCCAAAAACATGATTATTTTGCGTTTGCTGTTCGGCTGGTTGGATTTTAAGGATAACAACAGATATGCTTGAGAAATAATAAACTCATGCGATGAAGATTTCAGAGAAAGAAGAAATGTAAAAGCAAGTGCTAAAATCATATTTACTAGTTATGCTTCTAATAAATCACTCTGTTCGAGCGTGGCATTAGGTTCAGAGAGAAAGGCAGAAGGTTAACGATTCCCGATACATGTTTATTTTCCTGAGTGTATCGGAAGTCTTTCTTCAGCAACTTATCATTTGAAACAGCCGATAGAGAGTGTCATTTTCGATTCTTTTATCTTTCCTGCCTCTTGAAAAGTTTTTGATTAAAGAGGAAATAATAACCACGCCTAAAATAAATCTTGGCGTAGTTCATAGGCGTATACTGCATTGTAAATAACGCGCTCAGAAAAGATATCGCTTAATATTGCTTCGTAGAAAACTCGTGAACGCAAAATATGCTGCTTTATTACAAGAATTATTAATTGCATGGCTGGATTTTATGGAATCCTTCATTAAGTTTCCCATTTAATATAAAACCATCTTCTTTTCTGTAATTTTCAGGCTCAACAACTCTTTATGTTATATGCGAGTAGATATTATTCAACAATTTTTATTAGTCTGAAGCATTTACGCGAATAAGGAAATGATGTCTTCCGTTGAATAAAATATATTAGATTCCACTCTATTTTTGGGTGGAAAACTAAAATTTGTAAATGTAAGTTTTAATGTAGTAAGCAATGTAAGTTTTGAATGTAGAAGCGAAATTCCGATGTGGTACAAGAAGTTTAAAGTAGCATTTCATTTGGTTGAATAAATATTTCAGAAGAGTTCGAAATTGGTGTGATGCCTTAATTTACTTTCATGCTTACGGAACAGTAGTTTTGGTAAATTGAGACGTGAGTATCTCGACTTCTCTGACGCCATTCTGTAAACCTTTAATAAACAGACCAAAAGCTCATGTGTAACAGAGTGCACTTTAACTTACAATTCTACACTAACTACACATTTCGTTATTCATAGCGTATGAACGAAGGTAATTAAAGAAAACACCACCAATGAAGCATTCTGGCAAGCTCTTTCTCCGCGCCTGATTCCGTCCCTATATATCACCTCCAAACCTCATTTTCTACTTCTCCCCATTTGCAACTCGAAGTCGCAGTTTTCTCCCTCGTATCGAATATTTTTTTCTCCTCCATCCATTTCGCACCCTAACAGGGACTTTCACTTTCCACATTTTCAAGAGACGAAGTCCCCATTCGCGTGGATAAAATATCAATATCTCCCTCGCTCCTCTTTTCAGTTCGTCACGTCCGACACCACTAACTTTTTCGTTTTGGCGTCTTCACTGACGCCCGACGAAATTCCATCGATACTCTCTTTTTTTCTTGCATGACGACTCCGTGCATCAATTGAAGTTCGGCTCATAAGGAAAAAAGCTGATAACGGCTTGTTTTCCTAACGCAATGTTTCCCTCGCCTCTTTCCTCGCCCATCGTTTTACTTACCGTATTTTTCTAAATCAGCTCCTCTTTCCAATTTCCCCCCTCGCCCGGGCAAGGGAACATTATCATTCCCGTATAGGACTCTCACCGGAAAATTCCACCCGATATTATTTTTCTCTGGAAAAAGTTTGGTTTCCGATTCTTGTCCCATCCCCTTGTTTTTATCTTTCAATTTTTTCTCTTATTTTCTCACGCCTTCAATGGCCTCATTCCCCATCATCCGAAACCATAAAAATGGGCTTACTTATCTTTCTCTTTCTTGCACTCCAATTTCATTTTAGATAAACCCGCCATCAAGGTTACGGTGAACTCCGACATTGGGTTCGTCGGGTGGCGACTGAGGAAATATTTCATGATATTCTTCGCCGATCCTATCTGGAAATTTCGATACTCCAGTGTTGAGACCCCTTCTCTTCCGTGTCCTTCCTCTTTTCCTCTCGCTTACCGTTTTCTTTTATCTGTCCTTCCCTTTTAATCCTTTCCCTATTCTACAGAAACCTTTTTCTTGTCGTACTGTAACCATAGGAGTTAATCTAAGCTTCTTCAAAATTTGTGGCGTTATAAGTGATATTATGTTTCGATGATGTTTTATTAGCATAGGAGAAGTAATAGCAGAAGATTTCCCCGGTCATTAAACCTATTGTTCAATGACCGACCAAGAAACTAATTAAATGATATGATAAAGTCATTCTGTCATATATTGAAGAATTAACTGTTTTTCACTTACTTTGTGTAAAAGAGAAGATAAAAAAGTATCTTTCATTTAATTTTGTCGCAGTCTAATTCATGGCTGTGATTATTTGAAAGACACAGAGAGGTGAGTAATGCTGAATAATGGCATTATGATCTCATCTTAAGTAACACTACGGAAAGTGTTACTCATAGAATCACGGTACTTCACGTATGTGGACTTGTTCCACTTATGGCATTAAAAAAGTAAGGGTAAACTACCTCACTCCTCATGTTGTCTAGTAAGCCTCATTACTTTCTCATAGCACTTAATAGCTATTGATTAGAGGATCAGGTTTCTACCAGTCCTCGGGCTGAATACGTTACAGAAAATAAATAATTGATAAATTATTTTTTCTACCGACTTATTGGTATTAAAAATTGAAATGACCTTAACGCGCTTCGTAAACGTCTCTCCTAAGAATTTATCGATTCTCACTGGCTTTCATCGTGGTTGGTGTACGTGAGTAGTATGAAAACATTTTTATCTCGATTCCGTGAATTGAAACATCAGTTCATCGAGAAAAAATATTTTTAGGATATGACATTTATTACCTTTGATCTTGACCATCTCATTATCATCTATTTGTTTTCCTCTTCCGAACTTAACGTAACTGAAAGCCCCTTATTTGAGGCAGTGATGTGTGAAGTTGAGTAGACTTAAGCGCTGAAGCAGGCTGGAATTCCAATATTATCTTTCGTTCAGTGCCCCTGTCGTTTGTATGAAGAGAAACAGACACCGGTTTGCGTAAAGGAATTTTTTAGAGGAAGTGAAAGTGACAAAGCTCGCGTTTCCTTCATTTTCAAAATTTCTGCTTCTCTTAATGTTCGCCGTAAGCGAACGGAATGATTTCTTTGAATGATAATTGGTTTTCTGAATGACTGGCATACCACGAATAAATGTCCCAACTTCGTGAAATCAGGCGATTGCTTAAAAATCGCAAGCCCGATGTTAAATATTAGTCGTGTTCACTGTTATTTTACTTTCACAAGTCTTTTTCATATTAAACATAAACGAAAGGCATGAATACAGGTGAAAAGTAAGCATTTTATCCTTCAATTGTTTCACAATTTCATTAGTGGCTCTATTGTAGTTTTATTATTTGAAATCATTTTCTTAGCTTTAACATTTTCAATACAAATTCTGAGTTCCAGTGCAAGCAGGCAGGGAGTTAAAATCAAATGATTGTAGGTACCTGCCTTGCGACACTTTGAGTAATGTACACGATATATTGACGAGAAAAAGCCTCAGAAAGATTTCCTGAGAGCTCTTTCTTCATAACCTTCCATATACATTTAAAACTTATGTCATAGCTTACATTCTGTATCTCTTCGAAGAATCGTCTTTTGAAGGACATATTTCTAAATTCTTATTCAAACAAGTGTTGATGATTCATCTTTAAATTTTATTGTCATGGAATAGATTACTATTTTACTGATTTAATACCTCTTCAGACAAAATTGGTTTCCTTTGGATGTATAAATAACGCTTGTTGATCATTTATTTTCCCAATATGATTCTCATATCCCCCTTTGTATTTTGGAGATATTCATATAGGTTTCTTAAATTAAAGAAACAAATAAGATACTTAATTGCTCATAGTTATATGGGTGTTAATTTGATGGAAAATTTTCGAAATTTAATTACTTTGTTGAGAGAGATCACCAGAAATGGTTTCTCTCAGTTGTTTTTTCTGACTCCCCGTAAAGTAGACTACAGTAGAACGTATAAGCGTATAATAAATCCTGTGCATTCCTAATAGTTAATAAATACCGCAAATAGTGGGATTTAGCGGTTATAAGGTGTAAATGTGAAAAGGCAGTATGTTTGATCACGTCATATTATAAGCGTATCTTTGAATTGATAATTACGATAAATTTAAATTAATATTCAAGATCCAACCTATTTATATTATTTAGAAATTAAATGCCATAACATTTTACGAATTTAAATAGTTTAGATAGCGAAATGTAAGAAAATGGATTTACAAATGATGGAAAATCATAATTAAAATAATAAAGGAAATGGCGATAGGAACTCTTGAACCAACGAGATGATGAAATAAATTTTTAGTTTTTCTGTAAATGTTAAGAACTATGAAAAAAGGTAATGGACAGTAAATCCATGGAATGAAAATACAAGAAATAAATAAAGATTGCCATTTGGCCGTGAAGCGTCGATTTCTCTTGAGCTTCAATTCAATAAAATCAATAGACACTTCGTTAAAAACCTTTTATACTTGAGATGAATTCGACATTCATGTACTCTTGATGTCAACGCCATCGTGTAGGTGGCAGAAATGAGTTTTCTTAGTCCTTCAGACTAAGCTTTGTATTTCAATATTCATCTGTCAGATCAAAGTGCGACTGCCATTATCACGTGTAATGAAATTTTCCACGATGAATTTCATTATCTGTCGATTCGTCTTTGCTTTTCAATTTCCTTTCTTCGATTTACGGTGGGTCGGATAAATGATTAAATATTTTTATTTCAGATGAATTGTCCTAGGATATTACTATACCATACTATTTTACGACACCCGAAATTATTTGGTAAATGGATATCATATATTAAGTCGTGATTAAAATAAATACATTAGTTTTAAAGTGTGTTTTATCTTAAGTTTTAAATGGATGAAAAATGATTTTCTATTTGAATGAAACAGTGGGTATAATTCTATAGAAAATTTATTTATTTGATAAATAATTTGGCATATAGCGATGCCATGTCATGAGTGGATTCCAAACAATAAAATATGACAAATTAAAAGCATTATACATGAATGCATGCACTAGTATTAAATCATTATAACTCACTCGAAGAAATGTTAACAAAATACTAATTTTGTAAAAAAAATATTCCTATGAAGGTTGGTTTGTCCACTTTTAAGATTGAGCAATATAGTAGTCTAAATGAGCCAGATAAAATGAAATAGAGAGAATTAAGGACTAAAATAATGGCATTTTCGTCCTTTTATCTAATTTATTTTGATTACTACATAATATTAGATATTCAGTACTAGCCGTTAAATATTTATGCCATAATTACATCCCTATATGGTTTATCGGGGACATAAATTATCTTTAAATATATCAGAAAGAAATAACAGTACGTATATCTTATTTCTTTTTGAATATTTTTATTCATGGCGCTCCACCATATTTTATTTGATATATAATACTATCCATATAAAATAATATCATTAAGATTGATTTATATTTATTAACCGCATTACTTGTGGTTTCTGAAAAAAATATTTCATATTCTCGAGTTAAGGAGAATGGTTTCTTATTTCAGCAGGCTACATTCATATATAACTAGTGATTGATTTATAAGTTCAAATTACATTCAATGTGAATTTAAGGCATTTAAAGAAAGCCATAAATGTTTTCATATCATCTTTCCTTTTGACAAAAGCTTGCAATCTGAGGAAAACTTTAAGCAATTGTTATATTATCTTGATAGTTACTTCATCGTCCGTATTATCACTCAAGAAGATATGAGAGTGAGATATTATTTGATGCAAGATCAAAGGAATTGATGTCTTCACATAGCCCGGTAGCAAGTAATCTTGGATAAGAGGAGGAAATTTGGGTGTGGCCAACACTAAAGAGATGAAAAGGGAACAGAAGGAGTCCAGTGCCTGCGATTCCACATACCGAGCAATATGCCTCTTGGCCATTTCAGTTTCGTTTTATGTTTCGGAGGTTCACCGCACACAGCCATTGTCGGTTTCCAATAAGGCCCAAGAGGAAACCGCAACTCCCACTTTTATATCTCCTCATTCACATCAACACATCCTTATTCCACTGCCATCTAATTACCTTTCCACCTAATCTTCTATCCCTTCCTGCACCAGCCCTTTTTATTTTTTCCATACGATCTGTATTCAAAATCTTTAGTTTTTTCTTCGTTGTTTTTGTTTGTCTTTATCCTCCTGCGGTCCGCTTCTCATAGAGTATCACACCAACACCGGGAGCAGTCCCGAGAAATTCTCTTTCCGTCAGCCCCAAGCCCTGCAAAAAGGGTTTACTTTTTGTCCGAAAAATTCCCACTCAAACAGTCGAGTGAAATATGGCATGTCTATGTCATCCGAGTGGCAGCTTCGCCCAACACCCAGGAGGTTTAAGAATTTATATTTTTACTCTTTTTCAATTCACTATGGTTTTTCATTTAGCAAAAAGGTGGAAGAGTAAATTAAGACAGGCTTTCCCCCCTTTCAAAATAAACGTAACAATTTCGACTGGCAGAAATAACTTCATCGGTGATATGCTTCTTGACAGTTTGCGCAATTATAATTAAAACATGACTTATGTACTTAAATTTGGCATATAAAATCAATTTCAAGCCAATTTGAAATTCTTTAATTTGATTTTTGGGAATAAGCTTATATTACATATAAATTAGAAATCTAAATTGGCAAGGAAAATACAAGGACTTTACAAAATAAAAAAAGTAGTATATTGCTAATAAATGTATGGGATTATTTCCTACGATAACTAACAGTCATCAGGCATATCTTAAACAGCTCCCATGAATCATGGAAACTGTGTATGAAGGAATTCCTCAATACTAAAACGTTTATTTATTTAAGAATTACCCGTCGCGATTAGGTCGTGGGACCCGGTGGCAACGGTTGAGTGGGTGCAAAAACAATGTACTAACTGTCCGGCATTCGCCCAAAGACGGAAGGAAAACCCCTTTTTTATGAATCGCTGAATTTACGAATTATATAAATCATGTTGGAGAGAAGGCGTTAGTGAAAAGAATTTCTTATTTTTTTGTTAACTTTAAATCTTGTCAATGAACCACTTCAAATGGAGCTCTATTATTCAGGCTTAAAAAAATACCTTCTCTTGCTTTGTGGGATATAAATATGCGCCGATTAAGAAATATTTTAGAAGAGGATAGGTTAAATGTTAAAAAATAACTCAGTCCTGTTATCTCAGATTATACTGATTGCAGTCAGAAAATAACTAACTTTTTCTTGAAAGAACTGTGTAAGAAATGTTTTCCTCAATTCTGTTTTTATTTATAATTATAATTCAGATTTTTCCTAATAGCATAGTGTTTTAAGCTATACAATTGTGAAATATTTATTAGATATCTGGAAGAAATCAAAACGAAGCCGCGCGAGTTCCAAAAGTAAGCGAAATTTTCTTTCCAGTGTAATTAAAAGCTACCCTTGAGCAGAAGCTATATTTTCCACTCCAGGCAAGTCTGCCTTCAAAGCATGTGGGCAATAAAGAGGTTTGTGTTGATGTACGCACATAGTAGTGACAATGTGGCATATTTTTTTCGAAATTGATACATACTGAGCATATGTTCGCTGATCTTCTGCTCAGACAGGTGCAAATAGCTTTCAATTTCACTGCACCCTCTGCAAGTAAGACAAGTTTGCGAGATATTACCAAACCAGTCGTTTTTGTTTTCTTCGTTTCGGATCCGACACTTATCATAACTCCCCATCATGTCTGGACGCGCAGAAAAAGATGAGAAACAAAGGCTAAGTCGAAAAAAGGAAAGCAAACTCCGCGGATAAAACAAAAAAGTGGCGAAAAATAAATTTTAAAATGGCGTCACTTGAAAATTCCACAACGACTGAAAAAAATACTCCCCAAAAACTCATTTTGCTCTTCGTACATTTTCACAGGCAGATTCGGACGAGAGCTCACACACACTCACACAAGAACATCGAGTCTGCACCAGTTATCCCTTTCCATTCTTTTGCCCATTCCAACCCTCCGCTCCCCACACTCCTCCGGACTTCTCTCTCCTCGAACGCTCACCTCCCAAAGTCCCTTTTACGTCAAACCCACCGTCGGATCTCTTTTGTTTTTTACGTCGCTTTTTTGCTCGAAAACGCCTTTTCGGGCAAAACAAACGGGGAATTCTTCAGTAGCCCAGAGTGAGTTCAGGGATACCATGGAACCGCGAGCTGTATGGTAGGAAGGGCTCGCAACGTTCTGAATTCTAGCTCAGAAGGGAGGTTAAACATTAATGGTTATGCAGAAAGGAAAGGGAATGTTTAGAAAGAGTGTGTGCTCAAGGGTTGAGAGGGAGATGAAGATTGGGCGGGAGGCTATCTTTCAGCCGCTCCTCCACTCCAAGTAATTTCATCGGATCGTAATGTTAATGAGGTGAGCGTTAGGTTGCTCGTTACTTCCTTTTTAATAGGTCCTGATCTAGATTTTAGTCTCAGTGGTTAAATATTCGTTCAAACTGCAGGTTTAAAGAGCGAAGGATTTCCCTGCTATGAGCTGCGGAAACCCCAGGAGTTGTTGCTACTTTTAGACTATGGTTCCTATTAGTTTAATTTGCACATATATTTTTTCATATCTTACGTAAGAACCCTCAGCTTTTCTTAGACTATATGGTGAATGATTTTCGTACGGATTTTGTGAATTGCAAGGAGCTGAACAAAGGAGCAAGTGTTTAATTCTACATGAGATAAAGTAGAGCGCGACATTAGAGAAGGTGATATTGGGACCAAGTGGTGTTCTCTTACAAGTAACTAATCGTCACTTTAGATTCTGAAAACAAAGACAGTGGAAACTCAAAGAAAAGGAGAAGATAAAATATCAAATCACTGTGGACTAAAAGTTATGTAAATTAAAAGTACTAATTGTGAGTCAAGTTCTTAGGGAAGACAATTTCTACTGCATAAAAGGAAAAGGGCTCAAATACCAGCAAATTCTACGTTTTAATTCGAAGGAAAAATTGTCTGGGACCCGAAAAGAAAAATAATCAACGAAATAAACACGAAAATGAGGCATAAACCAATATGGCCTTCATTTACGTTAGGTAAAGTAAAACTTTCAAAGTTCAAAATTTTGATACAACTGTGTTACATTAAAAGATTGCGCATGGCAGGTTTGATTGCTGTCTTAAACGAATAAGAATAGCGAAGTTTTGACTGATGTTATTAAGTAATTTATTAAAAGTGAGTTGGCTGTAAGGTAGGAGGACATAAGAGGAAATGGAAAAGTTTTGGATTAAGTTGCTGTTTCCCCTCGTCATAAAATGAAAAACTCTCGCTAATAAGTAAAGAGCCGCGCTTGTTGAATTAGTTATGATTGCCTAAGAATTTGTGAGATCCCTTTTTAAGTAAATTAATTTCTGCTAAGCTAAATATTTTAAACATTTTTATACCTTTTCGGCAAAATAATCGGGAATTTTATCGCAAGTACCTTGCAATAAAATTCCCGATTTCAAAGCTGATAGAAAATAAGAAAGTAACCGCGCTTCCTCCACCTACACGCCACTCAATATTTTCAATTATTCGATTGAAACTCAACTCAATTGAATTGAAATTGAACTCAATATTCTAAATTTATTTTTTCGACTTACGAAATTTTTCCTAACTCTACATTCGAACTTAATTTCGAGATTCGAACCGGATAAACCGATGAGATATAATGAAATACTGGGTTTCGAGGTGCAAACTTCTTGAGTTGCGATATTTGAACTGGAACGAATTAATTTCGTTTGAACCGAGTGTAGTTTGTGTTCCGAGGTTCACGCGAATATAAAAATTTAAGCCATTAAGACTCAAAGGTGGAATTCCCTTTTCCGTTTACAGAATATTTAATCTCTTAGAGCAATCTATGAGTATGATTCCATTTGATAACAGCTGTTATTTGTGACACGGTATCGAAAATATCCAGGCAGACTTATGAAAAGGAGGAAAATGACAGCAGAAGAAACGGTCTCATTCATACACCTCCTCAGATCCTTTGATTCCTTTCAAAACGAAAGTATAGCATGAGGTGAAAGGAAAAAATATATTTGACGGAGTATAAAGAGGATGATGCGGGAAAATTGAGAAAGTAATGTGAAAGAGGAAATTTATAGGAGAGAAAGGGAAGGTATATATATATATATATATAT
>KZ309557.1:36361-65447 GCA_000376725.2 Ladona fulva
GGTTGATGAAATTTAGTATATATATATCCTTTTATATGGTAGAGATAGGATAGTACTTTTATGATTCATCGAGATGGAGCCTCAGAAAGGTGTTCGAGGAAAAACGTACCTCGAAAATTAGTAAATAGCTTGATGCGGAAGAAACGAACAGCGTTCACTATTCGTCACAAAAAGAAGTGACACACTTGCTTAACGACTGAAATTTAACATTAGTATATATTTTCTTGTGATTGTAGCATGTGGATTGTAAACTCAAGTAGCAATGGGAGATTCCTTTTTTGGTGAAAGATGGAAAGTAATTTACTTTTCTTGAGAACAATTCTAAGAAAGTATTGTGGATTGCAGTGGTTGGAATTCTATGACAGTTGGTCCCGTACTGATGTTATTTATTTAGGAAATAAAGTTAAATGCCAGTGGGATATTGGTAGAGAGATAAAAACGACTTGGCACTATATACGACCGCCCCCGTAGATTACATTTTTTTATTATAAAATTCAACTTAAATGGAAATTAAGTAAATTGAACATGCAAATCATAATATCATAAAATCGATAATATAGAATTGCAATTTGTGATGAATAAGTGGGATAAGAAAATCAGTTATGTGCCTTTAATTGTTAATATTTTAGGTAATGCAATGATAACAAAAACTAATGATAACATAAATCATTATTCATCAAATTAATATGTGTACAGTGCTTAATTTGACCTAATTGCAAGTATAGACACAATTTGTGATACCTAGTTTATTCCTTATGAGCAGTACTTATCTCTATTAATTTCCTTAAGGCACAACTTTGTGCTTGCAGCTATAACTGTCATCCATCACGATTTTCACCCATCCTCTTGATTTCACTATATGAAGCACATCCCATTTCCATTGTCATGCATTTTAGAAAAGAATTCTTGTTCGGTCTCTCGGTTTTTTTCCGCAGTATTCATCCTTCCAACATATTTTGTATGAAGTAGGTGTAAGTGTCCGATGAGCTTTGCTCTTTGTGATTTTAAGTAACATTTCCTCTGACTGAACTCCATGTAGCACTTACCGATTAGTTTTCTTGTCTTTTCATGTAGTTTCTGTCACTCTCCTCCGCAACCACATTGCTGCAACTTCAATTTAATTTCTTTCACTACTTTTTAGTGTCCGTATCTCATTTACTCCAGATTAACACACTCCTTCCCAAACCTTCCAAGATTTTATTCCTGGTCTCAATACCAATATTATTACTCACCAGGAGACTTCTTTATTTGAAAAGCTCTCTTCCCTGAAGCTATTGTTCTCCTGACCTGTGTGGAGTAACTGTCAACTTTCTCTATCATGCTACCCAAAAGGCAGAACTCGGTTATTACCTCTCTCTTCACTGTCATACTTACTCTCGTCCTTTTTTACTTTCCTGCTCTTCTACCACCATGATGTTTTTTTTGTCGGTATTTATTTTAAGGTTAAGTTTTAATGACATATTTTTGGTACTCAAGCTATTTGACTTAGATATTTCACTGAATTTGTTACTAAAACCATACCGTCTGCAAATCGAATAAAATGAATTTGTTTTCCATCACGATTAAATCCTTTTGTCTTTGCTTTCGTTATGAATGCCGCTAACTCTATTTATAGCTTAAACAAGTAAGGCGATATTGGGAAACCTTGTCTCACGTTTATTCTTATTATTCATTCCTTCACGGTGCCATCAACATTTATTTTCGTATCATGGCTTTTGTAAGGGTTTAAATTCTTTTCCCTCTCTGCCATATCTTGAACATTGCTTGAAGACGGAAATATATTATAAAGAATAAAACACTTAGGTATACCGTTACCACAATGATTTTTATTATACTTCCATGGTTTCGGTCCTTCAAGGGGGGATTTTAAGAAGTGTTTTTTTTTCTTATTCGTTATAATGGAGAACTACCACAAAGTCGAGGCCAAATCAGTAGATTTTACAGAAATATATTTTCAGCGTTGTCGAAACCCTTTTCCTAATCAACAAGAATTAGGTAAGTTTTCTTGTTGATTTTCAAACGCCTTTTTAAAATTTTTGTGTTGTGTCAATATTGTCTCATGCGTCCCTTTCCCTGTTCTAAAACCGTATTAATTATTATCCAACTTAGTACTACATTTGTACATGTCTTCTATGTCCAAAAATATGAAAAGTATACATATTATCGCATAGCATCAGAAATTGATATCGGGGTTTGTGGCAATTTTTAATGTAAAATGTTTGGTTAGAATGTTACTTATTCCTTAAATTTGTCATTCAAGTACATACAATAGTTGATTCCATGACACTTTTATCGATATAATCTTTCCAAATTCAGCATTAATCGAATTATAATCACCAACTAATTACTGATTACTCTAATTCATCTCTAATTCAATTCAATATTTAACGTAGGAATTGATAAATCAATAAACTTGCGCTATTAGCATAAATATATACATAAAGATGATTTAAATGCTTTTCTGTGTTGCATCTACGTGCTCAATGAGGAAACATTACTCTGTGTAATGACTTGGAAATGTTTTCGGATCACTGGCTTTAGTAAGGTATCCCGATCTCTCACTGCTGATGCTGAAAACTGAACGATAGCTGTTTTATTCTCGGTAATCAGTTATAGCTTACATTTTCGATTTGAAGTACCAAAACGATTGACTCTGAACATGATATAACGATTATTCTGCTAATACGGCACATAAATGATAACATTTGAATTCATGCTATGGTCATAAAACATATCCTTATCTTCCGAAACCTATATTAAAAAACAGGTATGGAAGACCCTCTATCAGTTATGACTCGAATTACGTTCACTCTCTTCTTCAGGCGAAGAACAGAACAATTATCTGGCGATGACGTCAAGGACAGACGGCAAAAATGAATGACTCATTCCAGTCGTGAGGGAGAAAACGCAAATATTTCGATTGCCATTGGGGAGGACTTATGGAAATAACAAATCCTCTCGAATGGAATAGCGAAAGAGCCAGGCACCATTGGAAAGGGTTCATTCCATTCACATTATCTTCGACGAGAAAATTCTCCCGAAATCTGCGGATGGTTCTTTCGTCCTTTGGCCTGACAAGGTTCATTGTTGAATGGAAATGATTGATAGATGGAGGAGTCATAAGGCCTACTCTATTTACTCATTTTCCTCGATAACGACGGTAGAGTGGATCATTTATATTCCACTAGGGAATCGACTAAGGGCACTGCTCCCCTAAATAGAGCAGATCTGCGCGGAGTTCGGAGAACCCTTAAATTCTCGGAGAGAAAATTTGTTTTGTAAATATAAGTTAACCATCCCGAGTGTCTTAAGAAGGTTACATTTATCCCTCCATTTGAATAATTTGGTTCGCATTTTGTGTTTGCATTTGATATTTTCCCAAAATACTGCATAAAGTCTTCGGAACTATCTGCAATGTTTTTGACCTTCCTCGTTCCTTATTTGAGTGGAGGCAATTTGCCAAAAGATTCGCGCGAGCACTGACCCCGGTATTTCAAGAGAATACATATTTTTGGGTTTTCTGACAGCGTTTTCTGTATAATCCCTCCTGGTCTTCGAGATACGATGGCGTTCTTGTCGTAGATATGTGAAAAATCATGCTCTACCACTAAAAATGATTATAATTGTTTGCAAAGGAAGTTCCGCTCGTAATTTTATATTGGATAATTATTTAAACATCCATTTAAGATAATTACTGGAAATGCAAATATATAAACAAGACTTTCATAATACTTAAATTTTCTGTAAATCATAATTTGAATCTATATTTCTTAGTAATCATAATTTACGAAATTTAAAAGTTCCTATCTCCACACTTAAAAATTACCGATTATGATAAATATTGTGAAAATGTCTTCCATCAATACTTGTAGTGAATTGGCTTCTTCGAAAATGTTAGCTACTTAAAATAATTTAAATTGGTGTTCAAATTCTCCCATTAAACAAGAATATACAAACCGTAAAAATGTCTACAATAACATTTCCGAGATATTCATTGATAATAATAAATGCAGAGAGACTGTATCGGTTAAAAACCAATTTAAGTATTATTTTCCTTTGAATCCATTTAATATAAGTCGTTCTCTGGAATGTTGGCAGCTATTGAGATAATCTTCCTCTCTGGAAAATAATTCTGGATGATTTTTAATAATTTTGTCCATAGAAGAAATTATTTTCCCTCACGCACGCGGAAAATTTACACTTTTACATCTTCTACACTTCTGCTAATTCTTGTTGAGAACGCAAGCAAGTACTGATGAGGCATACAAAAGAGAATAGGTATATACTTAATCACTGTGCACTAAGGTGAGTTAAGACAGTGAAAATATATCTTCTCTACTGTGTAACTTCTTACGATATCGAAAACCGCAGAATCGCTCCGTTCGAGTTATGAAAATCTGAAATTTATTGCTTGTTTTAGGCAAATCTCAGTTCTGATTCATGTCTTATATAAGCAGCATCCTTTCCTTAATTTCTATAGGAGTGTTTTCATTACAAATAGGTAAATATTGTATGCACAATTTACATATTAACATAGAAACAGATGTATATAGCTTTTCTACTAATTAATTTCGGTATAATTCATCCTGAGGAAAGTTGTAAATGTAATTCAGATTAAGGAAGTATTCCATTAAGAAGGAAGAAAAAATGATATTAATTAAACTAACGAGGCAAAATTTTGTGAAAATTTATTAAACTATTATTTGGTCTCGAGTGTTTTCAATAGTTGATATCGGNATTATAAAAACTTCTCCGTTAAATGGTAGTCAGTTTCAGTTCCCGGTTTCGAGAAGTACAATTATTAATATATAGCTATACCGAACAGGAGTTTTATGTAGAGTAGTAGAAAAAACGTCTTCCCGCAAAAATATCGCAAAAGTGTCCGTAGAAAGCAAGCCTTCTTCTTTTAAAGCGCGAATCCCTACATTCATTTCCCTAAAATACCATTCGCAACCTGTTGTCGCCCTTTAACCATTCCTCTTTAATAAGGCTTCCATCTTAAGCGCCATCGACTAGGGGGCAACGAAAACAGCCGGACCAAACACTTCTGAGCCACTTAGGCGAGATCCCAATCCTTTATTTGTCATCATCCACTTAGACAGTATTCCACTCGTTCACCGTCTTCCCGATATCACTTTCCCCTGCGCATAATTTTGCGCTCCTCCTTAAACGCCCTCCGAGTTACTTGGAAGCATCTTTAGTGGGACAAGGCGCCCTCCCACAAACAGACCCAACCACTTTACCGTGTAACTGCGCTCATCCCACTCCAGTCTCCAACCGTCTTTTCCCAATTCTAACCCCTTGTACTCAGGGCCCCACCTAAGAGCAACTTGAAACATCCCAAAGTCTCTGCTTCTCTTAACACCACTCCTTCTCCAGGGCTCCATTCCTTTCCTTGGAGATCGATCTGTCCCCACCTACGTTACCCTTCTCAACATATTCGCCGGTTTCCTTCCTTATCCAAAGTATCCATATTTTACATCTTCTCACAAGATAATCTGCGAATTTTATGTCGAGTACCGGCGTAACTTCTAGGCTCCAACTTGATGCAAAAATTTGAATCTTAGGAGTTGTGATGTGTTTACAACATTGGAATAGCGCTAACAATCCGGTACATTTTTTTTATAATCTACCTCGGGGTAAAAACTGATGATACGTTACCCTTTACTTAAGAAATTAACGAATTTTATTAAAACACCCCAGCCATAAATTAGATAAGATATATTATGCGTAGTTGGTTGTTTCCAGAAAAATTTGGTGGAAATTCATACTTCAAAATAATACTTTATTCGCATTGGTTATTTATTTAATCCACCATAGTTCCAGTGATTGGTCACAATATCACCTGTTACAGAGACTTCAAGTTAACAGCTTCTATACTAAACGATGAAGGGGGAGGAGAAAAAGGTCATAAAAGTTAGGAAAAAAAATGTGCATTTATACTGAGTCATTAAGCGGAGGGGAAGGAGGTAATAAAGGAGAAAGCATGTTAGCAATTTATGCAATCAAATGTAATGACTGTGAGCATACTGTAGCTTAGAGTACAGAGCACCCGCCCGGAAAGTGGAAGACCCGGGTTCGATTCCCGGCTTTTTAGACTTTTTCTCTTTCAATTTCTTCTTCTAAATTCAAAGCATGTGTACCATGCGTATCTCATCGCTTTTATGTGAGCATACGACTACGTAACGTACGTGTAACTACGACGACGTTCAATTTTCGATGTACAGAAAACCTATTTACACGGAACATGTAATAACAGCTTCTTCTGACCACTGCTACACAGAATCTTGCTGCCTAGCATTCTCTCTTCCATAGATTTATCAAAATACCAATTCGAATACTGCATAGTAATCTTTTAGGTTTTATGGAAACTTTCATTTAGTCTGTAACATTAGCCTCTTTATTTCCATCTTCAGCTGTATCTGTAATTCCTCCAGCACTCTTGTCTTTATTCCCTTCAGTCCTTATCCGAATTTAATGCCTTCCTTTCCTTCCACTCTATCTAATCGGATAACTCCTCATTAAATATTTTAAAGTTATTCTCTTTGCTGAAAATCTGCCTTTTGCTCGGGATTTTCCTTTCCTCTCTTATCCTAATACTTAATTCTTCCGCTAATTAGCTTTTAGGGGCACTTTAAACTCTTCTCATTTAGTATCTGACCATCATCAAGCATAACTGAGATCAAAGTAAATAATTTAGGACTGAAATTAATTTTCCTATTCAGAGACGCTGAGGTTAATTGATGTGTAATACATTTTAATGTCGGAGATGATAACGCAGTTATTGATGGCTTTATACATATTGCTACCTCGATTAACAAACCTACTTGCGAACTACTTGCGAACGTTCCGACATACATTTTTCTTACTCCATACTTTTCTTACTCCAGACTTTTCAAAATGTAAGCGGATAATTCACCTGAGAATAGCCACCTCAGATGTGAGTTATTGAATTGTAGCACAACAGTTAATTAAGCGTGAAAGACTTCGCATGGTTTGATTTGGTCGTCCAACGGGAGATAAAATATACTGCTCTTTACATTTAAATATTCTGACACCTTTAATCTCCTCGAAAAGGCCAAAGAACCACCGCCGCTCAAACCCACTCTCTCTCGGCGCATCTATGAATTAGTTATCTTCCCGTCACTTCCTCTTTCGGGGCTTTACCTCCACTTCCTATAACAGTTGACTTGCTTACACTTACCCCGCTCGGGACGAGGTAAATATAATAAATATCGGCACAGCACATGCGCGTGAAGTAAAGCAAACGCTGCCAAACAAATTCTCCTCCAACTCCGCAAGTCTTCCGCTATTTCACAATTAATTCCATTCATAGTAGATGTCTTTCAATATGCATAGGCTTGGCGCCGTCCATTTTCCGCTCGGCCGACTTGAAACTCCTCCGCGTGAGTGTCCCTTCCTCGTATCTCGCATTCTATCCTCCTTGGGCACTGCTTTCTCTTCATTTTTTTCCCGTCCCGTCTCTGCTCTTTCTCCTGTCATCTTTTACGCCATTCACTTCCTTCACTTTCGGATCACTCGCCACACGACAAGGTGCCCTTAATTCCCTCCGTTGCTATGCCGCCCCCACGAATCTCCAAGCAAACTATGAACCTCCTTACGTCATTTCCTCCCCTCCTTCTACGTCGTCACTCCCACTTGCTCCCTTCTCTCCACTCCAAATCGCGTTTATCGCAATTCCCTCGTCCACCACTTGGTCTCTTCTTTCCCTAACTTGGCTCCTCTAATCTTCACTGTCTTCCTCATTCTACTTCTTCTTCTGTCCAAATAAATTGAAAGATATTCCTGTATTAACTTTTTTCTGCCGTTTACCTAATTTCTTAAAACAGTTTAATTTCCAAAAATAACTTAGACTATTTTGAATTTCACGACCCATAAAAACCTCATTAAAGCATTTTAAATAGTTTTTAAACATTTTAATCATACAAATGACGCTTACATTATAACCGTACAGAATTGTGATTGCTATATTATTGCAGGTGTTACATATGAAATTCGTTCAAAAAGGAAATGCAAATGGGAAAAATAACCAGAAAGCTAAACTACGATTATCTAAGTTTGGAATTTTTTATTTTGACTTCGTGATAAAGTTTGGACATGATAATCAACAAATATATCGTACGTAATATAGGCTCTTTGTATGTAGCATATATTTTGGAAAAGTTCATCAGCGGAAGCTGACTAGACGAGGTACAAAAGAAGTTAAGTACGAGCGCTACGTTAGGTCATCACCCCTTCAGGGTCATCAGCCTCAGTTTTGAAGAATAGCCTGCCCAATCAAGCACAAAAGTCGTTAAAAAGATTCGACGATGGCGATAAAGGCATTATTATTCTTGAGGGAAATGACACGCAAACTCTTTCAATGAGCTAAAGAGTAAAATTATTCTAAAAATATTTGATTTCCTTTTCATATTCTCGCCTCAAAACAAAAAAGGACANTATGAATAGCGATATAGAGTAAATTGAAGATTCACCTTCATTGATATTTTTGTACCTCATTCGGTTCTTCGCAGGAATCTCGAGATATTGTAATTTCGTCTCTTACAGCACCGTAAATTTTAATCACAAGAGTCTATACACTAACAATATATACAAATAACGTAAATTAAAGAAGCATCTATATACCTTTAAATTGTCTTCTTTAAATTCAATCCGGAGTCGAATGAATGTATATTTTAAGGCACAGATTTTCAAAGAGATGTCACATTCCAAAAGAGGATTCCCATCTAAGATGTTTTCGCAAATAAGAGGAGGAGCGAGGAAATTACTGGGAAATAGCGGCAACTAGAAAATATTTTCCAGAGTAACACGATTTGATCCGCTGTTTAATCTTTGCCACGTGTTTATGTGGAGGCAATGCTCTCTGCATGAAATGGTATGAGTTTTTACTCATTCTGAACAGATGATGCATTAAATGATGTCGGTGGTCGTGCGGGTGAAAGGAAGGGATGAGGACGACACGTTGATATTAGATATGAAGAAAGAGTGACTGCGATAGAGGGAGGGGCTGATGCGGAAAGAGAGCCAGCGAAATGAGGTTTGTGGAAGTGGTGTGTCTTTGATGTACACCTATCGCAATTTAAATTTCACTTCAAACGGAAAAAGGAAAATCTGATTACTGTTTTTTTTCGCTTTGCTCCATCAAACGACGTTGCTTCGGGGGACTTTCAAAATGGCTGCCCATCTTTATTATTTGCTCTTATTTTCGGACGGTCTGCGACGGAGGACATTGAAATTTCGTCAGTTTAAACATAAGTATTCTGTATTCCTACGCAAGTGTGTGCCACCATTTCCTTAAGCATGGTTAAAATTAATTCTTCTGCTTGCGGCTGTTTCCCGATGAAACTGTAAAGCGTTAATAGGGTATAAACTTTATAAACTGGTGAATTCTTTCAAACATTTTTTGGTGAATTTCAATATTTACTCCATTTGGTTATATATCAATTTTAACTTTTTTTTAATTACTGGGGGGAAGCGATATTATCCATTCATTGATGCAATTAACGTAGTAACGTTCAAAATTAATCAAAGGATACGATAACATCCGGTACACCATATTGCAATAAAAGATTTATAATTATGAAGAAAAGGAAAATTGTGGATACCTAGAGAAGTCCCCAAGTAGAAGCAAGCATAAAAAAATCTGAATTCTAACAGGAATTGGGAGATCCGGTTTCCACTTCCGCTCCTGTGAGACATTTTTCGTGCCAAATACTTCTTAAAATTCAAATTTTTTTTCTTCATCTTGATGTTTCCACTGTTTTGAATGATTGGAGATTGGTGAAAACCTAAGAATTAAAGTATTTCCTAATTATCCAACTAACCTAATAGATATCTTTAGTTGAGGTAAATCTTGGTATAATAAAGGTCAAATGCAAATAAAAGCAAATCACTTTAAAGACTGTCTTATTTGCCTGATTTATGAAGAATGTTTAAGGATATTGTAGTTAGCAGGTTGAATAACGTTCACATGGTGAATTGGTGATTTTAGAATTAAAAGATAATGAATTTAACAAGGTGAGCGTGTAATATGACCTAGTTAATTATCCTGCTGTTTCAAAAGTGATACTCTGTATGGTCCGTTTGTTCAACAGTATCAGTTATGTAATATCTCATCTCCAAACGAGGGCTGTTATAATAAAGTCATCAACGACGCTTTGTTACACTTGCTAATAATCATTAGCGAAGCACGCCTACGTTATTTTAATTTAAAGATCGCTATTCAGTGCAAACAGATTGTAGAAGAAAGAATTATAAATATGGCTCTATTTGGAACTCTTTTTATCGCGCGGAAAATATTTCGCAAATTGCTTTCAATCTAAAACTCTAATTTATCTCTCGGCAGCTGTTTACAATATCAAATGGAAAGCGTTTTGAGAAATGATAACCACTAAAGTAGATGTGTATCTGAAATTGGGCTGCAATACAAAACCAAATATGAGCGTGTGTGAAATATTGTGAATTAAATTACTTGCGTGACTGTTAATTATGTCTATCTAGATTTCAATCAAAAAACTTTCCTTCGATAGAAATTTAATTAATCTATTAATGGTTGATGAAATTTAGTCGACGGTAGCAGCATAAAGGAAACAATTAGATTTAAAATCCAATATTGCCGACAAAGTGGACGTGGAGATTTCTCTAATATTTTTAAGAGATATCCATGAATCAGTACTGATTCCCGTGGTATTCGTGAAAATATTTTTGACAAACTATCAATTTATATATTCTAAATAGAAATTTCTTAAAATTACTTTTTGTAGGTTTTCAACATTTACCGAAAAGCCGCAATTTCGCTAATGCAAATGATATTTCGTTGTGAGATTCATTTTTCCACAGTAATATAATAGTAGCTCACAGCTCTCCGTGTAAACGATTTGTTTCTTCCAATGCTAAAATACTTTGAATGGTTATTAATATATAATATTCTAATTATTGAAGATTTTCAAAATCCAATATTTTGCAGGGCAACATAAAACCTTTAATTTCTGAGCACTTGTAGTTCTTACTTAGATAAAATAACTTAGACTATTTTGAATTTCACGACCCATAAAAACCTCATTAAAGCATTTTAAATAGTTTTTAAACATTTTAATCATACAAATGACGCTTACATTATAACCGTACAGAATTGTGATTGCTATATTATTGCAGGTGTTACATATGAAATTCGTTCAAAAAGGAAATGCAAATGGGAAAAATAACCAGAAAGCTAAACTACGATTATCTAAGTTTGGAATTTTTTATTTTGACTTCGTGATAAAGTTTGGACATGATAATCAACAAATATATCGTACGTAATATAGGCTCTTTGTATGTAGCATATATTTTGGAAAAGTTCATCAGCGGAAGCTGACTAGACGAGGTACAAAAGAAGTTAAGTACGAGCGCTACGTTAGGTCATCACCCCTTCAGGGTCATCAGCCTCAGTTTTGAAGAATAGCCTGCCCAATCAAGCACAAAAGTCGTTAAAAAGATTCGACGATGGCGATAAAGGCATTATTATTCTTGAGGGAAATGACACGCAAACTCTTTCAATGAGCTAAAGAGTAAAATTATTCTAAAAATATTTGATTTCCTTTTCATATTCTCGCCTCAAAACAAAAAAGGACAGCATTTCAAAATTAAGTTCCGAAAAGCAGATAAGAGTTACCAATGGAGTTTTCTCGTACAAGTTATCTTCATTAGCCATTTAAATTATAACACATTTCCAGTATAAGAATTCAAATACCCAGAACTTTAGTCAGGTAAAAATATGACAGAAAGTACTACATTGCTAAATATCGTATTGCACGAAATTTTATGTCAACAGTAAGCTATGGCAGCTATCATTAAAACATAACTTTAGTCAGGTAAAAATATGACAGAAAGTACTACATTGATAAATATCGTATTGCACGAAATTTTATGTCAACAGTAAGCTATGGCAGCTATCATTAAAATATAATTTGGAAATTTAATTTCAAGCTTCTAGAAATCTTACGGTAAGACATTCAAGTTCTGATCAACGAGATGTATAAATGATTCTTAAAACAATCAATGTGAAGTAATCTTCAGTACATTTAACTCGGAAACGGAATTGACTTAAATGAAGTTTGTCATGCTAGTGGTCTCCGACCTTGGTGCGTATGTACCACCAAATGATGCAAGATTTAAGTTTTCAGGTGGGCTATTATACGGTAAGAAAAACACAAAAAGGACGAAAGGAGTATAATGATATGAATTTAACAGTCTGAAAAATGGCTGTTTTTAATAAATTAATTGAATCAATAAACTTCATCATTACGAATAAATTTGCTGCAATTATTTCAATGAGAGGTGAATTTACTAGCTGAGACGTAAGAGAAACCGTACGATTAAAACAGTATGACCTACCTTTGGTCGGTAGTAGGTTAAAGAAGGTTGGCGACCTTTGGTCAACAGTAATTTACATCGCATTTATAAATCAGTTTAACATTGCCGTTTCAGGATACACAGAAAATAAATATACCTAATAACTAGGATAATACTTTTTCGTTTTATACAGGGAAACTTCTTTAACTTAAATGATCCCTGTTCAATTTACAATTACAACGCATTTCAAAGGGGCAAAGGAAGGAGATTTTCTTTGGGAATTTTTATGTATAAGCGGAATAAATTGTTCGGAGCAAGAAAGCGTTCCTTTTTTATGGTCATAAAGCCGCTCCTCCAATTCAGGACGGAAGCAGTCTACTTCCGAGACCGAGATACTGTGCGGATACGGCTCATCATCATCAGTCATCCTAATAATCACCGTAACGTAACTTGAAGCAAATACACATCGGCTATATTCAGCTCGGACACTTTGCGCTGCTCTTATTTCCGCGCGATTCATGTAGCACATCCGCATCAGGGCCTTCCTTTCACATATTAACGTCACTCGCAACATCCTCGCCAAGTTCTTTGCCGCTCGTGGAATACTTTCACGTTTTTACAACGGGTACATGGCAGTCATAAGGATGCTCGGAAGAAAGGGATTTGCAAATCCTCACATCCTTTTACTCGACACGACACTTGGCAAGGGAGCATGCTTAAGACTCCTCTAGGAAACGGTAAAGGAACGCCGCTTTGTCGCGGGATATGAAAGGGAACAATCGCGTCGGGGTTTACCGGCTTACACTCTTTTAAAGAAGTATAGAGAAGGGGGATTGAATTTTTTGCCCTCCTCCTCACTTCGCTTCTAAGAGTTTCTTCAAAATTTCCGTCCCTATTCTCCAATTGGTGGGGCGGAATTTGCGCCTGGGACCGCTCTGATTGTTGTCCCATTCCCCCATTTCGCAAAAAATGCTGAATCCTCAAACATTCGTCTCCCTCTTTTGGCCTCCACCATTTGTCTTCAAAGGCTTTTCTCCTTTTAACTCCGTGGCGGTTTTGTTCCAAGACGGCCCCTCCCACTCTTTGCAACTCTCCGATTCTTTTCATTCCCCCCTTTCTCCGCCTCACCGTTACAGTTACTCAATTCGCTGTTGTCCTCTCTTCAGTCCTCTTCTTGTTGCGCCTCACCTTTACCCCTTACGTTTCCTCATTTTCGCCGCAGTTTTGTCTCAGCTTTTCTCTCCAAATGATAAATTTCTCCCCGGTGAATGGAGAAAGGGTAGAAGTCGGCGGCGGGCGATATTCGGGATTCTTGCGGAGAGGAGACCGCTTTTTCACCGACTTTACGATTTTTCGCCGACGAATCAAGATCTGCCCAACATCTCCGATATCAGCCTTCTTTCCCTTTTCTCGGGTCTGTGATAGAAACCTAAAATAAACTGGGAAAAGGATCGCTATTCAGCAGCGATTAAGCTACTCCCCAGGGTGGGAAAATTTGCTAACTGGGGATAAGAGCTCCAAATACCATTCCTTACTATTGGTGAAGGCAAAATTGGCTAATGAATGCCCAGTGAGGAAAGGAGGTAGGAAAATTGTTTTATTCCCGAGAGACTTGCTTATTATTCGTTTCGTTAGCGTTTTCGTGAATTTACCCTCGCCACCCGCTGACTTCGGTGTATAAGTATTGATTTAAATGTTCTAATATGTTGATTTTCGTACAGTTATTTTGAGATAGTTTAAAGAAATGATCCATACCTGTTCTTTAAATTGGAAGTAGGAAAGTTATTGGATATTGGCATCCATTTAACTACACACCTGAAATATCGAATTAGAGGAATATTAATACTTATGAGTACAATACTTTTGCGATTTTTACGAGTACCATATTAACGTTAAAGGAGATCCCTATTTTCTTTCAATTTTGAAACTTTTGAATTGTTTCTCAAAATTACAGTGTGCAGTTAAATGCAGTGTGCACGTGTAAATAAAATTTACACGTCGTATATTGATTTCAGTTCCCCTATCTGGGTACGTAATTTTCCATTCCGAATTGGTATTAGCAGTTCTTGTAAATCTCGATGTTTGAGGNAATTTATATTACACAAATACCATTACGCTTTGGCAGGTTTTATTATAAAAACTTCTCCGTTAAATGGTAGTCAGTTTCAGTTCCCGGTTTCGAGAAGTACAATTATTAATATATAGCTATACCGAACAGGAGTTTTATGTAGAGTAGTAGAAAAAACGTCTTCCCGCAAAAATATCGCAAAAGTGTCCGTAGAAAGCAAGCCTTCTTCTTTTAAAGCGCGAATCCCTACATTCATTTCCCTAAAATACCATTCGCAACCTGTTGTCGCCCTTTAACCATTCCTCTTTAATAAGGCTTCCATCTTAAGCGCCATCGACTAGGGGGCAACGAAAACAGCCGGACCAAACACTTCTGAGCCACTTAGGCGAGATCCCAATCCTTTATTTGTCATCATCCACTTAGACAGTATTCCACTCGTTCACCGTCTTCCCGATATCACTTTCCCCTGCGCATAATTTTGCGCTCCTCCTTAAACGCCCTCCGAGTTACTTGGAAGCATCTTTAGTGGGACAAGGCGCCCTCCCACAAACAGACCCAACCACTTTACCGTGTAACTGCGCTCATCCCACTCCAGTCTCCAACCGTCTTTTCCCAATTCTAACCCCTTGTACTCAGGGCCCCACCTAAGAGCAACTTGAAACATCCCAAAGTCTCTGCTTCTCTTAACACCACTCCTTCTCCAGGGCTCCATTCCTTTCCTTGGAGATCGATCTGTCCCCACCTACGTTACCCTTCTCAACATATTCGCCGGTTTCCTTCCTTATCCAAAGTATCCATATTTTACATCTTCTCACAAGATAATCTGCGAATTTTATGTCGAGTACCGGCGTAACTTCTAGGCTCCAACTTGATGCAAAAATTTGAATCTTAGGAGTTGTGATGTGTTTACAACATTGGAATAGCGCTAACAATCCGGTACATTTTTTTTATAATCTACCTCGGGGTAAAAACTGATGATACGTTACCCTTTACTTAAGAAATTAACGAATTTTATTAAAACACCCCAGCCATAAATTAGATAAGATATATTATGCGTAGTTGGTTGTTTCCAGAAAAATTTGGTGGAAATTCATACTTCAAAATAATACTTTATTCGCATTGGTTATTTATTTAATCCACCATAGTTCCAGTGATTGGTCACAATATCACCTGTTACAGAGACTTCAAGTTAACAGCTTCTATACTAAACGATGAAGGGGGAGGAGAAAAAGGTCATAAAAGTTAGGAAAAAAAATGTGCATTTATACTGAGTCATTAAGCGGAGGGGAAGGAGGTAATAAAGGAGAAAGCATGTTAGCAATTTATGCAATCAAATGTAATGACTGTGAGCATACTGTAGCTTAGAGTACAGAGCACCCGCCCGGAAAGTGGAAGACCCGGGTTCGATTCCCGGCTTTTTAGACTTTTTCTCTTTCAATTTCTTCTTCTAAATTCAAAGCATGTGTACCATGCGTATCTCATCGCTTTTATGTGAGCATACGACTACGTAACGTACGTGTAACTACGACGACGTTCAATTTTCGATGTACAGAAAACCTATTTACACGGAACATGTAATAACAGCTTCTTCTGACCACTGCTACACAGAATCTTGCTGCCTAGCATTCTCTCTTCCATAGATTTATCAAAATACCAATTCGAATACTGCATAGTAATCTTTTAGGTTTTATGGAAACTTTCATTTAGTCTGTAACATTAGCCTCTTTATTTCCATCTTCAGCTGTATCTGTAATTCCTCCAGCACTCTTGTCTTTATTCCCTTCAGTCCTTATCCGAATTTAATGCCTTCCTTTCCTTCCACTCTATCTAATCGGATAACTCCTCATTAAATATTTTAAAGTTATTCTCTTTGCTGAAAATCTGCCTTTTGCTCGGGATTTTCCTTTCCTCTCTTATCCTAATACTTAATTCTTCCGCTAATTAGCTTTTAGGGGCACTTTAAACTCTTCTCATTTAGTATCTGACCATCATCAAGCATAACTGAGATCAAAGTAAATAATTTAGGACTGAAATTAATTTTCCTATTCAGAGACGCTGAGGTTAATTGATGTGTAATACATTTTAATGTCGGAGATGATAACGCAGTTATTGATGGCTTTATACATATTGCTACCTCGATTAACAAACCTACTTGCGAACTACTTGCGAACGTTCCGACATACATTTTTCTTACTCCATACTTTTCTTACTCCAGACTTTTCAAAATGTAAGCGGATAATTCACCTGAGAATAGCCACCTCAGATGTGAGTTATTGAATTGTAGCACAACAGTTAATTAAGCGTGAAAGACTTCGCATGGTTTGATTTGGTCGTCCAACGGGAGATAAAATATACTGCTCTTTACATTTAAATATTCTGACACCTTTAATCTCCTCGAAAAGGCCAAAGAACCACCGCCGCTCAAACCCACTCTCTCTCGGCGCATCTATGAATTAGTTATCTTCCCGTCACTTCCTCTTTCGGGGCTTTACCTCCACTTCCTATAACAGTTGACTTGCTTACACTTACCCCGCTCGGGACGAGGTAAATATAATAAATATCGGCACAGCACATGCGCGTGAAGTAAAGCAAACGCTGCCAAACAAATTCTCCTCCAACTCCGCAAGTCTTCCGCTATTTCACAATTAATTCCATTCATAGTAGATGTCTTTCAATATGCATAGGCTTGGCGCCGTCCATTTTCCGCTCGGCCGACTTGAAACTCCTCCGCGTGAGTGTCCCTTCCTCGTATCTCGCATTCTATCCTCCTTGGGCACTGCTTTCTCTTCATTTTTTTCCCGTCCCGTCTCTGCTCTTTCTCCTGTCATCTTTTACGCCATTCACTTCCTTCACTTTCGGATCACTCGCCACACGACAAGGTGCCCTTAATTCCCTCCGTTGCTATGCCGCCCCCACGAATCTCCGAGCAAACTATGAACCTCCTTACGTCATTTCCTCCCCTCCTTCTACGTCGTCACTCCCACTTGCTCCCTTCTCTCCACTCCAAATCGCGTTTATCGCAATTCCCTCGTCCACCACTTGGTCTCTTCTTTCCCTAACTTGGCTCCTCTAATCTTCACTGTCTTCCTCATTCTACTTCTTCTTCTGTCCAAATAAATTGAAAGATATTCCTGTATTAACTTTTTTCTGCCGTTTACCTAATTTCTTAAAACAGTTTAATTTCCACCTCTTTCCTTCCTCTTTTTATGTGAAAGATTTATCATCAATAACCTTCTTGTATGTACTTTCACGGCTCCCGTTTTCAATACCATAGGTAATGTTTATTCCTTCCAATTACATTCTATCTATTTTGGCTTTCTGTACTTTATATCAAGGGTTTCATCCCCTTTTCTACAGAATCACCTATTTAAGGATTTCGAGGCCTCGTGAAGATCTGTTAGCCTCAATTCAGATCTAATAAGGTCAATTATGTGATCTAGAAATAAATCCTTTCAACCCCCCATCCCTCCATTCATCTTAACCCTTCGTTATTTTGCCTTGTTAACTTTTCTGTCGTCATTAAAGGATTTCTCATTGGAAGAGCGTGCCTTATTCTCTACCCGTCCCTCTTCTCTAATCGTCATCACCTTTTTTTTCCTCAGCCTTTTCAGATATTTTTTTTCCATTCGGAAGAGGATTTCGTAGGAGGAGGACGTAAGGCGGTCTATGATTTTATGTTTGCTCATATTATGTATTGCGCCCCACCAAAGTTCTTAACCACGTCTTCTTCGGTATTATTGAAGTCATCAGATTGGTCCAAGGTGTATGTTGTGATTCTTTTTTGGAGAGAAGATACTCGAGAATATTAAACGAATCTCCGATATTAGCTATTTAATCAAAAAACCAGTTGCAATTGTAGTTAATGTATTCTTTCCTCAAATCATGTATTTATATGCAAAATTCTGTGATTAAATGGTAAATTATGTTTCCAATTCCACAAAATATCGTCCAAAAACGTTAATTTTAAATCATCGGCTAAAAGTAAGGTTTGGAAGGCAGAGTAATGATTCACAATTACGAAACATTGATCTATTGACGTGGCTCTTCATTATGTCAATATAATTATCCTTTTTTATATAAGGGTGATTTTTATAGTTGTTGCTCATTTTATCCTCTTAAGCGTGACTTTCCATTACGCGAGAATAAAAATATAGTAACAAAATCGAATGTTATGTTACCGAATATAAAAGGCACCGCAAAAGGAAGTTGGTAGTGCAAAAGAAATCCTTGGCTAAATCGATATATGTGGCCAAGATTCTTCTTGATAAGGATTGGAATCGTCAGGACGAAAACGTTTAAAATTCAGGCCAATTAATTTGAAGAGAGAACGTAATAGATGCCAAGTTTTTTTCATGCTAAGATACAAAAGCTGATCAGATATTGCGAGAGAAATAAGGAAAACGCACGGTCTACTATTCTCTGTATGGTTAAAGCCATTAGTTGCTTCAAACATTCAAATTTTAGGCAGATAATATGCGACAGAAATTGGCTACGAAAATAGATCTGTAAAAGCACTCACAATCATGTATCAAAATGCAACTAGCACTAGTTGTTAATGTTAATGCGGGAGTTTGCATTTATTTTATAAGATATAAATATTTATCGCGTAAAGAATTAAGTAAAGCAAACTTTTACCAGCACCCAATTATTAAATTATCAACCTGATTATTAAGCAAAGCGTTCAATGATCGCAAAATAAAATATCGCGATACGGAGATAATTTTTTACAAAGTGGAGCCATTCTGCAAAGTACGGCCTGAATCCCTTGATATTTTACTTAACCATATCATATGCAACTTCGGCCTAAATCCATTCCATCTGAGTTCTTTGCTATTGGATTTATCCTTTGGATTTCGGTAGACAAAATGAGGAGTGAAGAACGGGGAAAATTTCATCTCAGAGGCCAACAGCGATGAGAGAATGGGATGGTTTATCAACTCATTAAATTATAAAATTAAATCAATGGAAAGGCATCGCTTCCTCTCGTCTAGCGTTGCGTTTATTTTCCTTTCATCTCTTCTAACTTCCTTCTCACGACCTTCACATGATTCTTCACCCTTTTCCCCATATTCCGTTTCTCTCCACCTTATCCCGAAGCTAACTCACACTTTCCATTTCCTCTCTCAACTCTTCCCATTTCCTCCTTTTCCCGTTTCGCCTCCAACTTTCCTCTCTTTCGAGACCTCCATCATTTCGATCTCTGCTACCACTCTGCATGCATTCCCTCCCTCATTCCCATTCCTCGGGCGGAGCAAAATATCCAAATAACATCTCTCAGTGCTTTCCTTTTACCCTCTGACCGCCATCTCTACTCTTATCGATAACTTCTTTTCCCTCTCGACTCCTATCACCATCCTCTCGACCTGAATTTTCCCCTCGCACGTTCCCTATCTCCGCCGTTCCTTCTTTTTCCTCCTTGTAAATACTCTGGAATTTGGGCGGATGTAAGCTTTATAAAACATTGGTAAATGTTGTCAAGCCATATCGAATAATCCAAAACAAGTTTATTGTATTCTTCTTATAAATCAGTGGACTTACAAGTATAATTTAGGAATATATAAAAGTAAAAATCAGCTGATAGTCTAACCATCTCTCAGAATATGCTGCATAGGAGACATTTCTTAGTTTATTACCATCGTCGAAAATCTCCAGTCGCTAAGGATCAGGTTATTCGGATTTTTCATCCTATGTCATTATATTATATACGTTTATCAATCTTTTGAACGCAAAGATAGGCAAAGAAGATGAAATTGAAACCGGTCTCTAGCATTGAAGATATTGTCGAAAGATAAAGGGAAAATTGTCAAGAGCTCATTATTTTTACATTGATCAGTATTAGGAAGCCATATGGAAAGTAAGAAAAAGTGATCATAATTTTTATTTTGTGTCAATTGGAAAAATCTTCATCCGAATTCCCTTAAATTATTTTTTTTTTCGCTCATTAATTTCGCATATTAATTTATTTTACAAATGCTCTATTAATATACGAAATCATAAGGGGAAAATATAATTCTATCCTAAAAGATAATCACTAATAGGTCCTGTGTTTTGATTATTAGCTTAGCCAGCAGTTTCCAGCTTCGCCCATATACATTATTGCGATCGATAAAAAAGAAAAAGCTTTTTCTTTAATCAAGTCTCCCATGTGGTTTTAATCAGGAGAAGTGGAATTCGGTCGAGTTAATTCATAAAACTGGCCCGAGATACCCTTACAGCGTTATATATGTGAATGCATAGCACCATATTCTTTCCTAAAGCGTAATTGTAGAAGTATTAGGAATCATAGAAATAACCTGTGCTGAAAATCACATAAGTCTACCTTTCTTAGCCATTATTCCCTCACTCTCTCCCCCAAACTGGGATGAAATATAAGTACTTGCATTTTTGGTATTAGATCAGTGATATCTGATGATGACGTTGTAGCCGAAAGCGGTGGTGTATATTGAAATATTGTGAAAATCACAAAATTATTCTTTACTAATTTATAACGTCATTCCATGAAGTCAGCCCTAATGCGATAGAATATATTTTCTATCTTCTTTCAGATCTAATTCATATAATTTAATTTCATTAAGTTTAATATCGAATAATTGATCACCTTTTCTCGATTAGAGACAACGCTAAGCATAATCATGCAAGTATGCTAAGTCTGGTTATAACGTAGAACGATTTGATATGTAAACTTGGAAGAATACCGTATGTACCTTCGGCAGCCATGTAACTCTAGCAGTTCGCTGTTAGACTGGATCTTGTATTTCAAAGTTTGATGTGGCCCAGAAATCACAATCATTAATTGCAAACATGAGCCATTTTGGTAGTATCATATGCTTCGATGATCTTACACGCGAGATTTATTCAAGGAGAGCGGTGGGTAAGCCCTTATAATCGATGAGACAATCAGAGAATAACTATTCAGAAAATAATTATAATAATTATTATGCCTTGCATGCCTCACACATTTTAGTAGATGCTTCTACGGACTACGTTTTCGCTTTTGCCTTGATAAATTGTTCGCAGGCGTAGCAAAATTCGTTTGCCGGATACTTGCAACCTATGATTCCATTTTCGAAAACTGCAGATATGCATCCATCCCCATTAGGGATCTGGAACTAAACTAGTGGATTCAACGCACCTGTATCATGTAATTTTACTGGAAATTACTACGAAGTAACCACAATTTGACTAGCCACTGAATATAACTAGCATTTTTCGGAAAATAAGAAAATTTAAAAAAATTATCATCCTGATCACATAAGCAGAGTTTGTGGAGAGTAAATGCTATTTTGCTTACTTTTGAGGGATGAAAAATTAGGAAGTAACACTTACTACTAAGGTACATAAAATAACTAAAATAGGGTTACATTGCGGAATTAATCTTAAGAAAAGGTCACTCTCGATTTCAAAACTAATAGTGTTTTTGTATCAGAAAATTATGCTGCGCCTACCGGTTGTTCCGAAGTAAAAGTTCTTTAGATTAAGTTTAAGTTTCACAATACATTTAGAAAATAATTTAATTAATTTCATAAAGGTAATTACATTAAATAAATTTCAACTGAGAAAAATTTCTAGCCTAACAGATATTTGGATATCATTTTGGATTTCATTCCCCAAAACTTCGCAACCCCTGTGCAGAGGAAAGATTCAGTACCCTCCCTCTGCTCTCTCCATTATATCCATTTTCTCCCTCTCTGTTCTCTCTTCACCTCTTGTTCTTCCGCTTTCTCCTACTCTCTCCGGTGCAATGCCTTTACTTCCCTAATGGATTTTGATAACACCTCCCGGGACTATTCCCCCATTTCCTCTCTCTTACACTTTCACTCATCTCCTCTGTTTCTGGCGCCGCAAAAGAGAAAAGCCGTACTTTACCGCTCTACGCCATTTCTCCGACATATTGTTTCGCCTTTTAAACCCTTTTTATTTGCAAGATCATTATTTTACGCTTTAGCTACCACGGAATAGAAGAAATTTCAATGAAGCAGAAAGCTGCAGATTTTTTTTGCTTACTTGCTTAGGAGGGATCCAACCAAATTTTTTGAAAAGCGGAAAATAAAGCCTTCACCTCCTCATTGATACTGCTTCTCTCGGAGTTTTTAATCAGTAAATCATGTGTATTTCAAAATGCGATGACCGAATAAATTTTTTTGGAAAGATTTTATGTATTGGGTAGATATTTTATATTCATATTTGATTTTGAAAAGTTTCGATTGTAAATGAGTACCAATGAATATTCTGATCATTAACTGAAACACTTGTATACCTTTAAATCCATTGATCGCCAATCAGATAGGATTGAAGATTATTTATTTACCAATGTCTTGTACTTAATCTCGATTTTTTTACTAATGGCTCGAGTTTCCCGTTTCAGCAAGTTAAGGGAAAATAAACCTAAATATCTTCTGCTGATAATTTCGCAATTTATCTGACAATGCTTCTTGAGTGGAGCATAATCTGAGATACTGAGTGAATTAAAATCCTTACCTGCATTATTTTGCTAAGGAATTCATACATACGCCCATACTCACCAGTCTTATCAATGTTTAAATAGCATTCACATGGTAAGTGCATAGAACTCAACAGTTAGAATATTGATATCTCTTTTCAGGAATTTCAGTTTTAACAGATCCCAACTTTCACCCTATACACATGTATATTTCTCGTTTTGTGGGATGAACTCGTAAAGAATCCTCGAAATTGCCCTTGGAGAAGATAGCGCTCTTGTGGAAATCCCTTCTCCGGTTATCCTTGGAGAGCACCAAACCATTGGATTTACATAATCCTTCAATAATAGGGAGAATTTTTTTGGTTAAACTATTATTCATCTACGCCCAAAAGGGAGGGGGTACTCCATATCTGCCTACTTTCATCCAAATAGGGGTTGCACATATGTGCCCTTCCACAGGTCATAAATCCTACCAGGGCGCTTTTGCTGTTCGGTCCCCCATATCAGATAATACATTGCTGGTCATATTCATCTTTCTTCTCCCTCTCGTCTTATCGTGCGCGCTGAAAATGTGACTTAATTTTCTTACCTCCCTATCTTTTGAGATGAATATCGTATTCGATTTATCGCTTCCCATTTAAGTATCCATTGCTTTTTATTTGAAGCGGTTGCAGCTACTATCTAAAATCTATCAAATTGGATTAAGAATGGAAAAGAGAAATACTGTAACAGAGGTCTGTGCCCGTATCTATACTGAGTGACTGCGGGCTCCTATATTTAATTCTGTTTTCAATGGACAACATAACTTCCCGACGGAAACTTAACTGCCGAAGTTTTTAATTTGTTATTATTTACATCCAACCAATTAAAATTTGTTGTAATCAAATACCTCGAATGAACTAAGAACGGTGAACTCGAGATGTATATTGCCTGTAAAGGAAAAAAGATACTTACTGTATTATTTGGTTGACATATCTGAGAAATGCCGAGTAGGAATAATAAGTATGGGCCGAATAAGTTCTGCCCAAATCTTGATGCATCATTCTTCCTCCTCATTCTTATTATCAACGCTCTCCCTTTCCCTCATCGTCTCAATACACCACCCAACGGATTAAACATTCGTGAGACCCACTTCTTTCATTTAACCGGACTTTTCAACTTCTCCGCACAATTCCAACCCCAAACTGTTTCATCTTTCTCGTCGCAGTGCAAAACTTCCACCGTTCCGCTTTCATTCCGTTTTGGTAAATCTCCTTAGAAAGCGGCTATTTTTATTTCCTTCACCAACGAGGGCTCGTGGATACGATGAGCCCTCGGAAAGTGCGAAAGAGGGTCTTAGATGCTTGCCTTTCCAAAAGGAGAGGACTGGAGAAGAATTGGAGAGTTGAAAGGAAAGGCAGTGATGGAGAAGTGAGTAGGAATTACAAAGGGTGGATTCGGAAGGAAAAATTGCGGGAAGTTAGCTACAAAGAGCATAAAGGAAGTCAATCATTCGGATGCTGGGGAACTTGAGGATAAAATTTAAAACATGACGCAACATTTTACATCAGCATGGATCAATGTAAGGCTGACTCGAGGGGAAAGGAAAGATTGATTTTTCGGAGCCAATGTATCGTATGTTCTGCGGGAGTGTGTGTAGTTAAGAAATATGAAAATAGGGTAGAGAAATAATTATTACCATACAATTGAAATAATAATACGAAAGACAAAGATACTTTGCTGTCTTTTATATTATTATTCGCGCACCATCAGTGGTTGAATCTGTTCTACAAGAAAATTAAACTATAGAATTATAGTTAAGACTAACCAACTATTCAACGCCTTTATTTGAATGATGTTTGAGGTATTTCTATCGATGTTGAAAATTGAAAAAAATATAATGGTTATAGGTTTAAAAAACCTTTTCAGATATCATCATAATAGTTCTTTACAGACACTCCGCTCTCACGCACAAAGTCCTTGTTTACTGATATTTTCTCCATTAAACACTGATGGCAAACAGTTGGATATAATTTCACATATAAATTAAATTGGAGATGTTGGAAGAGGAATAAATAAGTACATACTGATGGGTAGCTATACGTGGTAGTAATATTGTTAAAGGTGCTACGACTGCTTAGGTCATTTCGCACGTGGGCCCCCGCCAGGAATCGAACCCGGGACCGCATTCACCGAAGTTGAACGCGTTGTCCATTTGGCTATCCGGGAGCCCGATAGCTACATGATGATGGATATGGTACGCAGGTAGACTGGATGGTGGTTTCTCGAGATTCATTTCCCTTGCGTACTGACTTCTATGCATGAGCGTTTGTAGAAAATTAGGAGAAATCGCAGCGGAAGAAGTTAGCTTGGTAATTAGTAATAGTAACTACAGCTTATTTCCTATACAGCATACTTCTTTCACCATGTGTATGCAATTCCAATTTATAAGTAAATTTTGACTACTTTTTCAATCCACTCGATAAATACAATTGAGTTATCATCAGGAATTGATAATGGATTTGTGTAGATATTGAAAAAGATCTGAGAAACCGTATGGGAAGCGTTACTAAGGTATTTCAATAAGTTACATCCGGTGCCTATCTCAAAAAGAGATTTATGTCAAGGAAAAATACTTCCAGAATATTTCCACCAAAAGAGTTAAGGCGTGGCCATTTCAATAGCGGAATAGAGGAAGTGGAAGTTAAAGTGATCGATTCGACTCAATATTGCGAAGGCTAGCCAACCGTTGGAAATGGATCTGGCAAAATGAGGGAATTTGGGAAAATATATGTAAAAGCGTAATTGAAAAGAGGTATCTAGGAATGGAAGGTGAGGAATATGTTCGGAAAAAGGATAGGATGTTAGAGTGATTGAGATTCGAATGTATATAGGCAACGCGATCGTAGAAAAAGTTAGCGAAAGGTTTTCGATCCCATTCGCAACATATGCTTCTTTCTTACCTCTGACCGGAATTTGCAACAGATATGTTTTGCGTAGGCAACTTGGAGTTGGAAATTTCGGTGATTATAAGTTTTCTCTACGTGCATTTTATGGTGAATTTGTTGGTGAGGAAGTTCTGCTCTCGCACGGACAGTGTCGTCGTTAACGACGCATACGCAGTACCAAATTTTTGAAATTGTGAACGATAAATATCGATGTAGTTCTTCGTTGCTTGATAATCGATTAATTACGATAATCAATTTAGGAACAAGTATTTGGATGAGGAAAAGGTAGCATTGACTGAAAATAAGAATGAGTAGATAAAAATTACTTATAGCACCCTTCGTATATGCATGAGACAAGTGATAAACAGTTATTTGATGAAAGAATGTGATCTTAGACATTTGTTAATCGTTATGAATTGTTAGGAAGTTGATTTCTTTATCTCTGAGTAAGTAACATGATTGGTCATTATTGGTGATAAACTACTTTTTATAAAGATATTGGTAACTATGTTGTTTCTTTCTAGGATNTATTTTTTAAATATTTCATCTTTACTCTGTATTTTCTTATTTATTTCATTATTCTGTTTATTTATATTTTACTGCCTACCTCTTACAATTTCAAATCCAACACATGTTCTTATCTCGAATTATGCATTTTTTTGCCTGTTTTTTTTAGGTATGTTGCTGACACTTTCCATTTACTTATTTTCCCTTCTATTAAATTTTAGTTGCTACTGTCAGTAGGTTTCTCGCCTCCGTTCCCGCGGTGGTTTAAATAATGCGAAAAATTCTCCTGTTATTACTGAACTGGGAAGGAATGCTTTGACAAGGAGAGTGAATTAAGTAAATTGTATTTGACGTAGTAGTAATTTATACAAAAATTTAACATTCAAATAAAATAGAAAATTTCGTCGATCTACAGCATTTTAGTCGAAGTAGATCTTTTCAGATTACTTTTTACTCTTTTTCTAGATATAAAGCTGTTATATATAACTAAATATTTGTCCTATAAAAAACCACAATATCGTAAATATAGATAAAAGGGTAGCCATTTCATATTAATTCTGTATTACATAAAAAGGATGCTCGGAAGAAAGGGATTTGCAAATCCTCACATCCTTTTACTCGACACGACACTTGGCAAGGGAGCATGCTTAAGACTCCTCTAGGAAACGGTAAAGGAACGCCGCTTTGTCGCGGGATATGAAAGGGAACAATCGCGTCGGGGTTTACCGGCTTACACTCTTTTAAAGAAGTATAGAGAAGGGGGATTGAATTTTTTGCCCTCCTCCTCACTTCGCTTCTAAGAGTTTCTTCAAAATTTCCGTCCCTATTCTCCAATTGGTGGGGCGGAATTTGCGCCTGGGACCGCTCTGATTGTTGTCCCATTCCCCCATTTCGCAAAAAATGCTGAATCCTCAAACATTCGTCTCCCTCTTTTGGCCTCCACCATTTGTCTTCAAAGGCTTTTCTCCTTTTAACTCCGTGGCGGTTTTGTTCCAAGACGGCCCCTCCCACTCTTTGCAACTCTCCGATTCTTTTCATTCCCCCCTTTCTCCGCCTCACCGTTACAGTTACTCAATTCGCTGTTGTCCTCTCTTCAGTCCTCTTCTTGTTGCGCCTCACCTTTACCCCTTACGTTTCCTCATTTTCGCCGCAGTTTTGTCTCAGCTTTTCTCTCCAAATGATAAATTTCTCCCCGGTGAATGGAGAAAGGGTAGAAGTCGGCGGCGGGCGATATTCGGGATTCTTGCGGAGAGGAGACCGCTTTTTCACCGACTTTACGATTTTTCGCCGACGAATCAAGATCTGCCCAACATCTCCGATATCAGCCTTCTTTCCCTTTTCTCGGGTCTGTGATAGAAACCTAAAATAAACTGGGAAAAGGATCGCTATTCAGCGGCGATTAAGCTACTCCCCAGGGTGGGAAAATTTGCTAACTGGGGATAAGAGCTCCAAATACCATTCCTTACTATTGGTGAAGGCAAAATTGGCTAATGAATGCCCAGTGAGGAAAGGAGGTAGGAAAATTGTTTTATTCCCGAGAGACTTGCTTATTATTCGTTTCGTTAGCGTTTTCGTGAATTTACCCTCGCCACCCGCTGACTTCGGTGTATAAGTATTGATTTAAATGTTCTAATATGTTGATTTTCGTACAGTTATTTTGAGATAGTTTAAAGAAATGATCCATACCTGTTCTTTAAATTGGAAGTAGGAAAGTTATTGGATATTGGCATCCATTTAACTACACACCTGAAATATCGAATTAGAGGAATATTAATACTTATGAGTACAATACTTTTGCGATTTTTACGAGTACCATATTAACGTTAAAGGAGATCCCTATTTTCTTTCAATTTTGAAACTTTTGAATTGTTTCTCAAAATTACAGTGTGCAGTTAAATGCAGTGTGCACGTGTAAATAAAATTTACACGTCGTATATTGATTTCAGTTCCCCTATCTGGGTACGTAATTTTCCATTCCGAATTGGTATTAGCAGTTCTTGTAAATCTCGATGTTTGAGGGATCACAAGAATTTCAAAGGTTGATTTCTTATCTGCGCTCAACTAATTTTATTCTAACGGAAAAAACAAGTCTATAATGTTTTCCAGGAATTATGTTAAACACTGCGGAGTTTTTTAAGGGATACTCTCCGTCATTAGGGATTAAAAGATACTGAAAGGGACTGCATACTGGTTGAATTAGACAGAGCGGTCAGAAAAATTTTAAATAATTGTGGAGTAAAACGAAATGACAGTGTTATTATTTCCTTGGAAGAAATACGTGGAAATTTTACCTATTGTTACACACACATTGGAGTATGACACGAAAACCAAATAAATATCGCAATGACCGAAAGGAATTGAGTTAGCATTCATTCATTTTTCAGCATTTTAATTCTATTTTTGTATATAGCTTTTAAAGAGAATTCCGATTTTGGAAATTCAGAAAAGTGTGTATGATAGTAGTGTTGATAAAAGTGCTCCGACAGTAGAGATAATTTCGCACGTATGCTGCCAGCGGGAATCGAACCCGGGACCGCATTTTCAGAAGTCGAACGCGTTGCCCACTTGGCTGTCTGGGAACCCTAATTACGGATAATTTACCTCCAAATGTGATCGAACTTCTCGTAGTAGTATCAAATTATAGTAGAAACAAGTTTCTGTAATTACGAGTATGTAATTTTAGTGTAGGAATTGTGTTGAGTATGCTATTTCCTTTATGATTTATTAGTTTCCATTGAGAAGTTGACATTACCACTGGTATATTGATTTGAAATGTTTATTTATATTTTT
>KZ309558.1:15575-33424 GCA_000376725.2 Ladona fulva
ACAATGCAGTGTCATGTTCAACCTGAGTACATTCTCAAAAAAAAACTCATGGTGAGAGAGATGTTAACTGTTTTAATAGATTCTTATTTTAATTGTGATATATTGCTTTCCATTTGCAATTGTAAGAATTTTGATAAAATAAATGGAAATTAAGTAAAATTTTGAGGTTATTAACAACTCATCCCCAAGGCAAATAAGGCAATTATTGAATTCAAGCTTATTCATTTACCCATATGAATACACCAGGATTATAATTCCATATATAATTAATAGTATGAAAAAATGACAGACTTAATGAAACATAGGCAATTTTCTGAGATTCCAGTGCATGCAAAGTATGAAATACGAGGACTGTATGATAAGTACCTGTGTTTAGCGACTGATGGCACCACTGACACAAAATGTGTATGCCATAATTTAACACCATCTTTAGATATATGACACTCTAAATTTCAGACAGATTAATCAAGTAGTTTTTTTTATAGCTGTTGAAAGCAGTCATGTTCGTGTTTGCTTGCCACCATGGAGGAAGAGTAATATTTATCAGTGATTCGATTTCTTTTTTTGGATGGGAAGACATATGAGGAAATCAAGGTGAAGTTGCATGCTGTTCATAAGGACCAACCTTCGATGACTACCATCATATATTGTTTTAATTAATTCAAGTTGGCCGAACATCCGTTTTTGATGAAGATTGCCCAGGCAGTCTGATTGAGGTGACTACGGAGGATATGGTTAACAAAATCCATGATACTGTGCTAGCAGATCGCTGTGTGAGGATCAGAGAGATTGCTGACATTGTCAACATCTCAATTGAACGCATACAAAGTATCCTCCATGAAAAATTGGGCTTGAGAAACCTATCGGTGAGATGGGTGCAACCCATGAACAGTCAAAACAGTGGGTTTTTGAATGTGAAAGGGCTCCGAAGAAGGCGAAGACGGTGAAATTGGCCGGCAAAGTGATGACCACGGTTTTTGGGATGCACACGGAATCATCTACACTTTGGAATTATTTGCATTATTTGGAAGAAGGTCAAACGATAACTAGAGAGTATTATGCGTCGTTATTGCACCGGTTGAGCAAAGAAATCAAGAAAAAAGTCCTCATTTTAAAAAGAAACAGATCCTCTTCCAACACCTTCGCAGTTCCCAAGGGCAAAATTATGAAATTAAAGTTCTAATTATTACAACATCCTCCATGTTCACTGGATTTGGCCCCCAGTGACTTCTTTTCATTTCCAAACTTGAAAAATATTTCGGCGGTCAACGGTCCACGTCGAACGAGGAGGTCATCGCCCAAACAGATGCCTATTTCGGTGATCTTCCGAAATCCTAATGTCACAAACTTGACATGGGTTTTTCACGCCCTTAAGATCTTGCTATACCGTATACCATCTTTTTCGATACGAGTACCACTTGCCTTCCCTTAATAAAGAGCAGTTTTATATTGCTTAAAATATAAAAATCCCATAATAACCAAATGGGTAGCCCAACCGCTTTTGAGGGAAATAGTCCCGGGTTCGATCCCGGCGGGGGAAATGACAGCTCTGAAAGCACTTCAAAATTGGACATTGATCTATCTTCGCGCAATGATTCGAGAGATTCGCTTTGTTATATTACGCCATGTTTCGACAAGGTCGTCCGCTTACTCTCATTTTGCCACTTTTTTTGCTATTCTTCCATTCGACGACTATTTCCTCATTTCATTTACAATAACGATTCTTACAAAACCAGGCTCCCGATAAACGATTAAACAGTCCTCCACTCCCTCCAAGCACTTATTTCGCCTCGTCGACCACGACTTTAGTCGGAAAATGGTCCACGTCGAACGAGGAGGTCATCGCCTGTTTGAAAAACTGTGTAGAGTTAAAAGGAAATTAGTTGAAAAATTAAATAAATCTACTCAAAATAAATTATTTTTCTATCTATTTTTTAAGGACTTACTGAACAACCCTTTTACCATTTCAAACTGTAACTTTGTTTACCAGAAAGTAACTGCTTACTTGCACTATTTTTATCTGTTTCTTTTCTGTATATATTTTGTTGTTTTGTTTGATCTATAAGGATTAGGGAAAGGTGAATTTCTTAGCATGGAAGTGCCATGTGGCTGAATCCCAAGAAATAACAGGTCTGAAAAAATGGTGACATGACTATGGCTTGAAACCAGGTCTCCCATTTTCCGGACAAGAATTCTAACTGCTGAACTGACATGGTATGGTAGTTCTGTGGCTTAGATTTCAGTATTTCAGGAATTGCATATGGGCATGAAATAACAATGGGAAATTCATCTATTAGTTTTTGATAAAAACAGAGTTTTTTCTGATAATTGGATGTATCACTGCTAAGAAAATTTTGGTTTCATTTCATTAGTTGTGGTTCATTGATTGGTTCAATTCCAATAAGAAAAAAGTGCCTCATTGGATTATTAAAAGAATAAATAAAATGCGTACCTATTCTTAACTCATGTGGCAACTTGCTTTTTGAATAGGTTAGCAATCAAATCAAGTGTCGACATGAAGTTTTAAATATTGTATTGCTTCTGAAGGCACCCAGTTGAAATGTTTAATGTTAATCTATGGAATCCTTTCCAGGTCAGTTGTTTGGAACTCAATATTACAGATTTGTGATGATGTTTAAGGGCTAAATTAATGAAGCAAAATTATTATAATCTTCCCAAGTAGTCTGATGTTTTTGCAATGTGTTGATGTTTGTTATGATAAAATATAAGGCTCCTTATCAGAAAAATATAGGAATTATTTACTCTGTTTGTGTCCTTTATTTTGATGGTTTGTTAAATTGAAAATTGTAGTTAACCTCCATACTAATCCATCATATATAAAGGAGATTCTTTGCTTTAACAAACCATTATTATACCAGGCCATAAAGTGAACATTAGTCGACTATATGTTTGGCTATTGTAATGATAATTGCAGATATAGAAAATGATAGAAATGTAATCCATTTCAGTAATAGAAGTGTCTTGTGGAGAGTATGGAGATAACATTGAGAAGCTGGTCGAAGCCATCGCAAATGGCAAAAATGATATTCATAATGGGATTAAATTACCAGAGGTGAAGCATGCCAATGAGAGTACAGCTCTGAAGGCTGTACTAAGTGATACTGAAAAAAGCAGAAGAATGAACGTTAATGAAAATGTGGAAAGTGGTGACAAGTTTGGTGGCAAGGATCTTCCAGAAAAAAGTTTGCCTTTCTTTGATAATGCTACAAATGACATTGTTAAGGCCCCTTGTAAGTATATCCTCAGTTTTTTATCTTAGAATACTGATAACTGTAATTTGAAATGCTGATGGCTTCTACTTTTTAAGTAAGAGATTTCTTTCTCTTTTATTGATTTTGCCTGCTATAATCACGAAGAGTTGAAGGCATTTTCTTTTCTTCCCATAACCTCTTCAATGCATCTTTTCTCTCCATTCTTCTGCAGTTATCGGATTTGTTCCATCTTGTTTTTTTTATATATTATTAGATCCAACAAAAGCCATGTTTGGCAACTTATACTGGATACTATAATCAGGAACCAAATAAATAAAAATAAAAAGTAAAGAAGTATAACTGCAGGAATTTGGAGACACGGCTGTTTACTAATTATTAGGAAATACTTCTTAAGCCATGTTTGTAGGTTATTGGCAGAAATGTTTTATCCTGTGACACTGAGATAGGGAGGTTGAATCACCTCCAACGAATCTTGGAGAAGAATTGAAGAATATGGTAAAAAATCAACAAGAAAGAGAAACACACAACACAATTGCCAATATCAGAGTTTTGAGAATCAGATCTGAAGTTCTGAACCCTTCAGTCACTGAAGATAACAACTTGGTTGTCGAAATACATATTTGACATATCTGCTTGGCAGATATTGGCTATTGCGTTTTTTCCGTTGTTGGTTTCCTCTGATCTTCTAAAATTTTCCTCATTTACAGACATCCCAGTGTTGCGGTGACACTCATTTCGCTTTTACGATTTTGTTGATTCTATTTGGTTTTCTACAGTTTTTCTCACAACACTTCAGTATGTCATTTTTCTTGTTTTTGGCTCTTCAATACATTTTTAGTTCTTGTACACTTTTCTTTCAGGGTTAAACTCTAATTTACTATGCTTGACGTTTTTCTTGTGCTTGTTTTATGGTTATTTAGTTTTTCAATAGTTTTTTTACACATTTTCAACATTGTCCACATTTTACATTTTTAGTTTTATTAATTTGGAATTTCTACTCTATGACTCTCCATTTAAATCTTGCTCTCTTACCAGTTTGACTCAAAAAGATATTTCCTTTTAAATATTTGTAATACTTCTTTGAAATTTGTTGGAGGAGATTCAACCTCCCTTTCTCAGTGTAGTGGGAAAAACATTTTGCCAATATGTTGTATTTTTATATATGCTAACCTCTGAAAAATAATTGTACTGTATTATTAATATATTTCCTTAACTGATGTGATTCTGGGAAAAATAAAACTATTCTACTCTAAGTACATATTCTTATTCTAATTTTTGATTTAGATATTGTGTTGCTGAACGTGTGGATTGGTTTTCCCGACGCTTCTTATTTGAAACAAATTCTATTTGTCTTAAAATTGTGTATTATATCTTCAGTATTTTTTAATGCTAGAGAGAAGATAACCAAAAGATGTGATTGTAGGTTATTCATGAAAGATTAAGATTACTATCAATCCTCATTAATTTTGTCTGATAAGATTCTAGTATTATAATGAATTATTTCCAGTGATATTTGGTGGAACCATAGAGTAATCTTATAGAGGGCTCGCATCCATGCATCCAAGCCTTTTTCACGTACTTAAGGATGCAACAACCAGTTGGTGTGGCTCGTTGTTGCATCTGCTTTCGTGCAATTGTAGCTGGCCCGATTCAACAATCGCGCGGACAGTTTGAATTCACCTGCTATTTTTCATCTTATTTGTTCTGGAAGAAACTTCAAGCGGGAAATTTTTGGAGAAAATAGTGAATTTATTTTCTGTGCAAATACAACACCTCTAAGTTTATAAAGAACATAAGAAAAACATTTTTAATTCTGGGCTTAACACATTACACGGCACAGCCTTTCTTTATTACTTTATTTGGTCTTATTTCGCTATGATGAAGCTGTTTTTTTACCAGGCTGACAATTCGGGATGAATAACAAATTCTTTAACTGCAACAATTCACGTACAGCAATTGCTAAACAGCCTACAAAACTCTCTGCCACTTGTTTATTCCATATGTTTGGAATTTGAGTTTTCAACTAAAGAGGTATATCTTAATACACTCTATAAAGAATGAGGGAAACAAATGAAGAAAATTTCACAAAGGAAACTTTGCGAGTAGGCTGGAATCTGAAGAAGGTGGCCAAAAAAACTAATTTTCATTTCTTTGAGTCCAGAATTCGCACAGTGTTTCGCAAGAGACTATATATGATCATGCAAATCAGTTATCAATGTCTTTACAAGTGTCATAATTGACAAATGTACACCGGGAAGAAAAAAAAAAATGTCACTCCAAGGGAAAGTTTAATCCTAAAATCTAAAATGGTAGATAGCGAAAGAAGCTATAGGGATATCGTTATTATACCCCTTGCCCCATATCATTGGCAACTTTTAGGGTCATTATGTAAATTTTGTTATTTATTTCAATTTTGTTTCTTTTTGCAGTTTTTAATAAAGCAATTAATTTGATAAGCATATTTTATCTTAATAAGCCAAGATAATAATAATACTTATTNACAACTCTGTGTCCGAAGTGCTTTGAGCAGACACGAAGACACCATAGACTTAATATCTAAATGCAAGAAGATAGCAACACATTTTAGCCACTCTCTCAATGCAAAGTCTGCTTTGCAAAAAAATCAAGAAGACCAACTTAACCAGTATCCTCTAGGCATAGTACAGGATTGCAGCACAAGGTATCCTATTTTCCACTAGAAATTATCATCTTGTTTTTCGCTTTTTATATTACTAAATTATTAGATCTCTATTCTAACATTCTGTTTTATGTATATTTAGGTGGAACAGCACGTTTTATAGGATTAAACGTCTGATTATGGTCAAAGAATCCATATGCTTATATGCTAGCAAGCACAGTATTCCATAACTTTCACCAGAAGAATGGTTACACCTCGATCAATTGGTGGCAGTGTTGCGACCATTTGAAGAAGTCACTAGGAGTATGAGTGGCAGCAAAGCCAGTACGAGCAAAGCTTGTATTTCCTCTGTAATTCCATTGATTCACGTGTTCAAACAGAACCTCCAAATTCAAATACTGAACCAAATGTTACTGGTTATATAAAAAAGATGATTGCAAATTTAATCGAAGACCTAAATTCAAGATTTGGTGAGCTACACACAAACAATTTATTTACTCTTGCAACATACACGAGACCTGCGTTATAAACTGAAGTTTTTGAACAAAGCTGTGAAGGAGCAGGTGGAATCTCAGTTAACGAACTGGCTAGATAAGTTTGAAACAACTGAACTTGATGACTGCGATTCTCCATTAAATAAAAGATTAAAACTGAATCAGATACAAACAAAGATGAGCCAACCACTAGTTCTCAGTCTCGGAGCCATCAAAATAGGTCGGTTAGCGTCCAATCTCATCTGGCCAATATTCTACTGGACAGTGATGAAGAGGAGGACATTCATGGAACTGAGTGCTGTAGGCGGAAAATTTCAAATTTGGAGGGCGCTCTTAAATGATTACAATAAAGAGAAACATCTCAAATGGAGAGAAGATCCATTGATGTGGTGGAAGGAAAATAATAAATTCAAGGTATTCAAGCCAATCGTGCATCAGTTTTTATCGGCTCCATCAGGGATCGTTCCTAGCAAACATCTGTTCAGTGGAGCTGGTTTGATTTACAACCATTTAAGAAATAGAATGGATGGCGAAAAAGCATCCAAATTACTGTTTATCAAGTATAATTTATCAACTACAAATTTTGAGTATTAGTTTGTAAATATGTCCTACAGATACAAACATTCGCTAGTTTCTTTTCAGTTTCATTAACTTTTGTAACAATTCAAAATTTTCTTTTTCTCATTTTGCAAATAAAGGTTCTTTTAAGCAAATTTTATAGTTTCCTAATGTAATTATGTCACCTCTGTCTCCGACTCCGATATACCTCCGATTCCGACGGAGGTTGGAATGAAACCTCCATATCCGACTCCGCCTCCGATAAAATCACCTCCGTAACATCCCCAATTGTAATTACGTACTTGCTAGACGCATAAAATCTTAGTTTAACCAACACTCACTCACGCACTGATATTGCCTTTCTCATATCAGTTAAAAATTGCACATCCCAATGATTCTACAGTAAGCTCAACTTCACTGCTTGTCAGTCTGCAAAATATCCAAACCACTGCTCATCTTTAATTTCTGTATTAACCCTGGGTCAGTTCTGGAAGATTGCCATCTATGAATCCACATTTTAACGCAGATGCTTTTCTTTCTGTTATTCTTCCTCCTGTTTTAGAATAAGTTAGAATTACTACAGCCACTGCGATTTTTCTCAAGTGAGATGATATCTTGACTGCTCTCAGGAATTCATATGGTGGACAGGGATTGGAAAGATCCCTAGAGCAATCTTGGCAAGAAGCTTGCCATGTCACCGCTTGCTCACACGAGTAGTTATAGCTAGAATCAGCTCTCAAGTGGATCACCACCTGATAGTGACTCTCGAGAGGTCCTTGCATGAAAATTCTCAAATGGATATGCACCTAATTGCTGTTTTGATTTATATGCAAGTAAAACGTGTCTTACTAGATGAATGTAAGCGTAATGCATCAATCATTGAGGTGATGCACAGTACGTGATACTCAATTATTGATGGTTCACCAGTGAGGTTCACACAAGAACTGTATGATTTGGACAATAAATAGGTGGCAAGAGCTCCGCTATCAATTTTCAGTCATAATCTCACGCTCAAATGATAAGGAAGACGTTGTCGTGGCGTACTTGTAGGTGAATGGAATTACAAGAAGTAACCGCTTTACAATTCTATATACTCGCTTGATTGGTATCGCTGTCGCATGTCGCAAGGAAACTTTTGATTCATCACACTTTCATGCATGAATTTCAGTACTAAGATACTGAGGAAATCTTAAAAAACGTAGCTAATGAGTTTGAAGTCGTTAATTAGGAGTAAAATTCTCTGGATAAATATTGCCGTTATTAAACACATGGAAAATACACCCTCATCACACTCAACGAAAAGTGAAGATAACTCTAAATGTTACTGATCATTAATAAATCATGAACAGCCCTATATGGCAATTCTCCAAAAACTGACTGATAATTTTGGATAAGTCTGCCGCACGGCATATCCTAGACCAGCTTTGTTCGAAGATCTTAGTTTGCAGAGGCTCCCTATGCCATACAGTAAAAATTATATATGACAATGAAGATGCATACTTCATATCCCATAGTTTAAAGTTGGTATATAAATTCGGTAGAACTGATAAACAAAGGTGGAAGTGTAAGTAAATATTCTAGCGGGCCAATTCAATAAGGACAAACTCCTTGGAAAAATCGCTTTCATAACCTAAATTGTACTTTAAACCTTTACTGAAAGTTTCCAAAAATGATTAGCGCCAAATTTCTTTCTCCATGTAAAAGTGTGCGCCGTTTCCCCTTAAAAAATACCCGTGGCCATAAGATTAACGTTGTGTTTTCAAGACGTTGGAAGGAGTATATAATATAAGAAGGCTCCAGGTCGTAATCCTAATCCTGGCCGTGCCATACCCTTCCTCCTCACCAAGTGACAAAGATTAAGGCAAGGGCAACGCCAGTGCCATCTGTCGGAGGTAAGACGTGAAAAAAGTGATATCAAAAGGTCCCATAAGGTTATCCCTCTATAAGATTACTCTATGATACTAGTGAAGCTTTTTTGCCACCAATATTTTTAATCATAATGATCTGTCCTTTTAATAAACATTTTAATTATTTTGTGCGTTTAGAACTGCAATGTAATCATGCATTCCTTAAAAATATATATAATTTGAATTAAATTAACGGAAATCATAAATTTAGATTGATATATAATATTATATAAGATTACTCTATGAGGGCTGTATGATAAGAACCTGTGTTTAGCGACTGATGGCACCACTGACACAAAATGTGTATGCCATAATTTAACACCATTTTTAGATATATGACACTCTAAATTTCAGACAGATTAATCAAGTAGTTTTTTTTTATAGCTGTTGAAAGCAGTCATGTTTGTGTTTGCTTGCCACCATGGAGGAAGAGTAATGTTTATCAGTGATTCGATTTCTTTTTTTGGATGGGAAGACGTATGAGGAAATCAAGGTGAAGTTGCATGCTGTTCATAAGGACCAACCTTCGATGACTACCATCATATATTGTTTTAATTAATTCAAGTTGGCCGAACATCCGTTTTTGATGAAGATTGCCCAGGCAGTCTGATTGAGGTGACTACGGAGGATATGGTTAACAAAATCCATGATACTGTGCTAGCAGATTGCTGTGTGAAGATCAGAGAGATTGCTGACATTGTAAACATCTCAATTGAACGCATACAAAATATCCTTCAGGGAAGATTCAGGCATGAGAAAGCTATCGGTGAGATGGGTGCCGCATTTGCTCACAGTGGAGCAAAAATGGAATTGCATGACAACTTCGGAGCACTGTTTGGACATGTTTAAGCGCAATCCAAAAGAGTTTATATGGCACTGCGTGACTGTTGACAAAACATGGATCCATTACTACACGCCAGAAATGGAAGAACAGTCAAAACAGTGGATTTCACCTGGCGAACCTGCTCCAAAAAAGGTGAAAACGGTTCCATCGGCCAGAAAAGTCATGGCCACCCTTTTGTGGGATATGTGAGGCACCATCTTCACTGACCATTTGGAGAAGGGAAGGAAAATCGCAGGGCATTACTATGCCAATTTATTGGATTGATTCGATGCTGAATTGAGGAAAAAATGTCCCCACTTGGCTCTTCCATCATGACAACCAGCTCACTCATCTGCAATCGGCGCAGCAAAACTGGTCGAATTGCTACCTGATCCACCCTATTCTCCAGATTTGGCCGCATGTCATTTCTTTTTGTTTGCAAACATGAAAAAAATAGCTTGGGGTAAAGAGATTCACGTCACAAACAAGGAATTCATTGCCACAACCTATTTGCAGAGTTTGACAAAACCTATTTTTTGGATGGTTAAGAAAGTTAGAATATTGCTGGACTGAATGTATTGAGTTGAAAGGAGGCTATATTGAGAAATGAATTCAAAAGAAGTTTAAAAAAATGCGTTTTCTTGTCTGACACAAGTACTTATCATACAGCCTTCGTATGGTGGAACTTATTTGTTTTTATAGAACCAAATAATATATTGTCTAATAATCTATTTTACAATTCCCTGCTTATGTGTTCAACTTTTAATTTTCAGTGGCAGTGCCAGAGGGTTCATTAGAAGTGATAGTAGAGGCACCCCCTGCCACCAGCATCAATACTCAAGAAGAGCTGTTAGATGCAAGTGAAATTGTCAGCTCAAAGCCTTACCCAACCTCTGGTCTTACTCAGTTCTGGATTGTGCTCAAGCGAACTCTTCTATTCAGTAGGAGAGATTGGGTAAGGCACTTTAATTTGCTGCGTCTTGTGTTACTGTTGAACCTCTTCGTTTTTCCCTATCTTGGGACCTGATGATTGCTGGTACAAGGGAAATGCAGGCTCTAAGAATGCCTCTGAATAACAGGGCTGAAAATGATTTTCTTAATGCCTAAACTTGTAAAGTCATACTCTAGTTCCTGGCCAAATTAATAGACTCAGCACCATTTTCTCACAAATGTCTCTTTAATTTCTTATTTTATTTGATAATTATTTCATTTATTGCTAAATGAATGAACATGTTGCATAAGTTTTGGATGACAAATTTACATTGGTAGTTAGAAAAATTCATAGAAATTGCTTCTATTGTCCTTGTGTATGTGCAATATTTCCCTTTGCATCTATCAATGCCCCATCTGGGCAATGCAGCTCTGGACAGTTTGTGAGAGTTATGGTCATTTTATCTTACAGTAAAACCTTTAGTATTCTAGATGAGCCCTTACCCACTTCCACTACTTAACATCCTTGTGTTCTTTGGCCAACTTTAATCTTAATTTAGTAAGTATTAGAATCAGTGAGTTAATGTTTAAGATATAGAATTTGAAGTATTTCAAAAGAGGTTTAGAAGCTTTAAATGAAGCTGTTGTCATTTCTTTGATATTATCAGTTGGTAGAGTTACATACATTCCCTCAGTTATTAATTACTCAAACAGCAATTTGTGAGGAAATGGTGTTGGGTCTACTAATTGGCCCAGGGAAATGAATTTGTGAAATTATTTAATTGTTGTATCCTAATAAACTTTAGTAACTCTGATATTTAGTTCAAATAGTCTAATAGGAATAGTCTAATATTTTATTGTACCTTTGGTTCTGTTCTGGCTCCAGCATTTTGGAATCTTGAGTTTAATTTTAATTGACTGAAGAAATAATGTATCTTTAGTTTGTAACTGTCTACTGTTGTAGAATGTTATATGGGTGAAAATATCAAAGTTCCTTTTTTGGCAAATCCCTTATCTATTGTACTTGTGATGTATGTGTACAGGTGTATCCTTAGTGAAATGATTAATGTTTCTGTAGTTTACTAGTTAGTACAGTTTAAAACATACAGATATAATTTATCTATTATTCTGGTGGTACCTTCCATTTTAAAATTGAGTTAATATGTAAGTTATTCTCTCATTAAACTCATTATCTTTACAGACTCTTATGTACTTACGACTCTTTGCTCACATATTGGTTGGATTTTTGATTGGTGCTCTTTACTATGACATTGGAAATGATGGGGCCAAAGTGCTAAGTAACTTAGGGTTCTTGTTTTTCAACATGCTTTTCCTAATGTATACGTCCATGACAATCACCATTTTATCTTGTAAGTATTGACCTTGTTTTTTTTCTGTCTTACTAAGGAATTTCTTTTGCCTTAAAAATGAGTAATTTTACTATCCTTTCCATTACAGTTCCATTAGAGATGCCTGTCTTGATCAAAGAGAATTTCAATCGTTGGTACTCTCTCAAGTCTTATTATCTTGCCATTACAGTTTCTGATATTCCATTTCAGGTAAAGTGATAATAATTGTTTAACAATGCTAGCTTTAGTTAAACTTTAGATTTGTTTTGCAATATATTCATTTACCTCTTTTTCCCTATAATTTGGACATTGTTCTTATACGTCTTATATTTTCTTCCCTAGCTCGTAAGAAGTTAAAATATTATTGTTCCCTTTGTAATATTTAAAGTCAATAAAATAAATATTTAAGAAACTCTCCTAATTGGTAATAAATTAAACAATGCAACTTGTCATTGTAAAATTAATGATCATTGATATAATTCTTTTATTGTCTATACTTTTAAATGGGCTTCAATCCCTCATATGTTCTTACGGGATAGTGCTGAAGCTCTTGTTTCAACAACTGGATTGGGAATTGCTTACAACCACAAAAACTAACAAAATGTGTGCATATTTTAACTAAATTCTTGCAGTTTCAAACTGAGTGTATTCCATACTCAGAATTAAATTCTTCATTCTATTTCCCTTCTTTTGGTGTTTGTCTCAATTTCATGCAACATTCCAATTGAACAGAAAATATTTTCAACTCGTGCATCTTTGTCTTTATTATTAAATTGCTCAGTGATGATAATTTTATATTTTCAGGCAGCATTTTGCATAATATATGTAACAATCGTGTATTTCCTGACATCGCAGCCCAGTGAACCTTTCCGCTTTGGCATGTTTTTGAGTGCATGCCTCATGATTTCATTTGTAGCGCAAAGTATCGGTTTAGTGGTGGGAGCGGCAATGAATGTACAGGTAAATTAAATAGCTTTTGAATTAACTTTCAATCTTTTAATTATAAATTGGAGCATTTTCTTAGTTTAAACTTTTGCTTTCCTATGTAGTTAATATTGTTTAACAGTGACTGTAATTGTTATTGTTTAAATATAGTATATGCAAAGTTGTAAATGACAGTATCAAATTGAAATATCATCATATGAGAGTATCTAATTCAATCTATAACTTTTACCTCCATATTTCGCAATATTCTAAGAGAGGAATAATTTGTTATCCTATATGCTACAAGTGGTGAAGATGGTAAGCATATCTATTTTTTAATTGGAAATTATTTAATCTTAAAACTGAAATTGTTTTATTATTACATTTTATTTTGATTTTAATTTGACAAACAGGATTGTCTTGGTTTTCCTTTGGTGGTAATTCATGACTAATAGCAGACAACAGTCTAAAGGACAATTTATCTGAAATTGTACTAAACCACAAGGAAAGATTAAAAAAACGTAACCCAGGTTTTCAGAATTTCCTCATCTTCTGGCAAAGATGATTCATTTTTAATTTTTTCAGAATACCTTGACCTTTGAACTGTTGTGTTTTTATTTGTTTGTAAGTTAACCATTCAAATATATTCTCTCCTATTTCAGAATGGTGTTTTCCTTGCACCTGTAATGTCAGTTCCCTTTCTTCTGTTCTCTGGATTCTTTGTGAGTTTTGATGCCATCCCAATTTATCTGCGCTGGATCACATACCTCAGTTACATTCGATATGGGTTTGAAGGCACTGCTCTTGCTACTTATGCATATGGAAGAGAGAAACTGAAATGCCATCAGGTAAATCATATTTACTCTTTATTTACTTCTGAAAATGGTTTATTGATAACTTGAGCTTTTTGGCATTAAATAATCTCCCAAGTAACAGTTTCAGTAGCGCTATCATTCAGTGAAATTTGCATCTTTTTCATTTACAATGTAACTTAATCAATAAAATGTTTTTGTCTCTATATCATAAAGATCATACCTCATTGATGTACTGACACAGCTCAAGGTGTAGAATAATTCCCTCCTCGAGGACATTCTCTCTACAATGAGGTGTTGTGTGTGCAAACCTCAATATAAATCTAATTTAGAAAAGCAATAGAAAAACAGCTTAATCCATGAGTAGAGAGACTTAGAAATCATTCTCCAATTCTGTGAGTCTCCTGGCCTTCTGTTAAGGGCAGTGGATACAAGGCTTGAATATCCGTTTGCAGTCTGTTGGCAATAACATCGCCATGATTGCATGCATATAGATAAAATATTTCTGTTTATGCCATTTGATGCTTGAAAGATGTTGCTACTCTTGCATACATTCTTTGTTAGGTTCATGCAAACCATAATAGAGAAATAAATCAGAAAACATGCATAAATTTATCCCTTTCAATGTAGTGGTACTTGGCAATAAGAAGTGATAAGAAAATCTTCTGGGACATAATTTTAGCTTAATCCTGTATCTTCGAATACAGGCACTTTCCAAGTACCTAAGTTTCACACAATTTCCGTAATTGTGTAATTTGAGCAACATGTCCAGCGCATTCCGCAGCAAATACAGCGAAAGAGCTTCGGCACTAGGGTAAGTCACCCCTCCACCACTTCCCTTCTTCCTCTCCTCACACACAACCATTATAACGGAAGAAAGGGATTACGAAGAAAGGATATTTTCTGAGGTTCTGAAAGCTTTCTTCGGAAGAAGAAAGCACAGGCGGTCTTCGAAATATTGGCAAGATGTTATGCAGCTCATTCTTCTGTATACTGGCATGCCTCGTCTTTCGCTGTGTTATTTACCACGCTTTCGCCATTTCGCAGTTAAAGATATACGAAATACCATTTGCTGTTTTTGATAATTACACTGGAAAAGATTGATTGCGTTATACCATCGAGAATACCTACTTTTCACGCTCATTCAGACAAACGTAGAAACATCATCGGATGCCAATAAAGGGAAGAGTAAAATAAATGGGGACATAAATAAATAGAGAAAATATGACTATACAGTGGAACAATGAAATATCTGCTAGAGAACATTTTCCATAACAAGATGTTTTTACGGGAAAATTCATGAACTCGAATTCAACAATTGCGTCAGTCGTACCACTGTATAACCATAAAAGTTTTCCAAATTCTGTTACTTTAATCATGTACCTCACATTTTGAATAGAAACTACATTTTATTATATGTTAAAATAGGAGCCAATTTTAGCACTGAGTGAGATATTCCCCATTGGTCTCCTATCAGGGAAGAACTTCAGATAAAAAGTCGCTTTACGGTGTTGTTTATAAGCAAACTTACCTTACAAAACATATCAAATTAACGAGAGTTGCAATGAAGTGTTTTATTGGATTTTGAGCATAGTCTTGGATAGATGGCACATTTTGATGAATTCCAACCTTTTTCGTTAAACGATTTGTTATTAATCCGTTATGGTTAATCTAAAAGATTGCTACATTGTGTAATGAGAATGATGAAATTGAACAAATAAAAGAGGGCAATGTCTTTGCTCATATTCTAGCTAGGACTGCAAAAATATGACTATAGAATATAGTAATCAATCATTCAACAAACTTAGCAAGAATCACACCAATGTAACACAGCAATAGTTCACGTGCTCTTTAATTATCCCATCTTGAGCTGCGGCAAAATTAAGTAAACTAAAGAAGATCTATTCTTGTTCTAAGGTCGAGAGTATGTTTTTGTATATTGAAGAACCAAGAAAACGTTCCCTACACTTTTTCGACGGGCAAGCAATGACAAGTTTTTACATCTCACTTAAAACACTATAATGGTTATATTGTGATTTTTCACTCAGTCCTCTGAGAAGCGGTTTTACTGCATGCACACGATGTTGATTGTTATAATGCATATATTTGTTAATTTTATCGTCGTATGTTTACAACTCTTTAAGTATCTTGTATAAATTCCTCACGGGTTGTCAGCCGGGTTAAATTGGTGATTACCACCAACGTTTCAGCAGTGAACTCAGCAGCCATCCTCAGAGTGTCGAAGTTAGGTTTTGATTGTCCTATCTTTGCTAATGGCATCTTTCACTTGTATGTGTAACGGTGCATTTTGATTGGTCTGCTCTCGTCGTTGTTGGGAAATTTTCCTAATAGTACCATTCCAACATTTGCTAAGGTTGTAACCTATTTGCATGGGATCTGCTATTTACTAATTAATTACCTAAATTGTTTGTGTGTTACATACATATATTTCTCTTAAGCACTGATGAACAACATAATTTCCCAAAAATAAGCGTAGGCTGGTATTTGCATTTCTAAAATTGCTTCGACAGCTGAAGCTTTTCCGAGCATATGTGCCACCACTGGCCATCGAACCCGAGGCAGCTTTCAACAAAGGCAAGTGCGGTTCTCCTTTTTGCTATCTAGTAGCTCAACTAGGCGTCACTAAGGGCGGTTTATGGAACAGTGGAAAAACCTGAAATCCTGCGTAGGACAAGAGAGAGAATGGTTTATAGTTAAAAGAATGGTCAGGGAGTTGTATAGAGATAAAGTGATAAAGGAAGTTCCCCACAACCTGTGGACACAGAGATATGAATAGCAGGCGAAAGGGATGAATACAAAGAAAAAGTCAAGGTAGGGTTAACAGGCTCTAAGGAGAGGTAGGGTAAAGCAGGGGAGTTGGGTCAAAGAGATGGGACAGATACCAACTGTGCAGGTGGATTTCAAGTTGCATTGTTTACTAGTAAGAGTCAATGAATATGCATTCTCAAGGTAAATTTCTAAAATTTGAAAGATCTGATCAAACATATCATAAATGATTAGAGCCCTATAAATCCTCACCCTATAAATGGATACATAGAGAGCCTGCAATAACAACATATGCTGGGAAGCCAAAATGATAGGGAAGTAGGAGAATATTACCAGCTAGCATCTGAAAAACTACTTTATCTGGTATTTAGAATCATACTTCTCGAACTGGCAGGGAGAGACCTTTTGAACGGAAAACAATCTAATTTAATTCTATACCATGCTAAACATTTCTTGACATAACATCATGATTCCACCGAAGAACTTCTCTTAATAAGAATAGGGGGAACTTTACGAAGGGTTTGGGTTTATTGCAGTCTTAAGACTTATTTTGCTTACCCTCCCTTACCTCTGCCCTTCCCTTCTGTTTGGAAGACTCGACAGCGGCATTTCTTCAAACTCAATTCAGAAGGCGTGAAAGATGGCTCATTTAAATGGTATCCAATCCCCTTAAGGTTGCTCTTCTGGATTTACCAGGAGAATCCCAGAATCTATCAACAACCTTATTGGTCCCAAGCAAAACCTACCCAGTTAATCACTAAAACTTCACCCCTCTCATTACACACAGTCCCTGTTCCTCTCTATTTTCGTATGGAATATCATTTCTAGCAACGTGGAGTCAACCAAGAGTCACTTTTGAATATGTGTAATTACATCCCACACAGGAGTAATGATAGTTAAGGCTTGGGAAATCCACGATAAAATGACAAATAACTTGTCTGAATCCTAAAGAAGAAGCAAAAAGCTTTGTGGCTCTTTCCATCTGGTCTTCCCAGGGAAAGCTTTTTACTTTCAAAAAGTTTGATTGCACACTGTTTTTGCAAGAATTCTGACTTAGATTTCGTCTCACTCAGCAGGGTGTCCACAGACCAGAAAAATCAGGAATATCGGGATTTTTGTGATTTTCGTAGATTATTTGTGAATTTCTGGCTTGAGTCGGGAATTAAAAAAAATCATCATTTCAAGACACAAAAATTCTTGTTTATATATATATATCATCATCATCAGCCATTTTCAATCAGACGTCGGATGTAGGCCTCTCCAAGCGCTTTCCAATTCTCTATATGCTGAGCTTCTCGTTGCCATGTTACCCCTAAATACTGAATGATGTCTCTGTTCCATCGGTCCCTTGGTCTTCTTCTTGGTCTCTTCACGTCTCTTGGTATCCAGTTCAG
>KZ309558.1:57543-72325 GCA_000376725.2 Ladona fulva
TCTCTTAACGTGACACCACCATCACCCATAATGGCCGCCCCACTGGGGTACAGACGCCTTTGCAGCCGCCTCACTGAGGTACAGACACTGCGTGGACTACCTTTCGTCAGGCCCCTACCTATTGACCATCCTGGCATAGGTGACCCTACCAGGAACATAGTTCCCGCCAGTTACACTCTCTAGGTCATAGGAACACGCAAGCCCTTCCACCACGACAAGGTTGTAGTCCAGAGAAGGGCTGAATAAAATAAATCCCGCTAAATCAGGACCATTAGAAGCGCTCAGGGCAGTGTGAATTTCAGAAAACGTATTAACAAACGACTGCATAGCAGACAATGACCCCGAATAAGAAACGGGAAATTCTAGAGTTTATCAAAATAGTCTAATTCCAGAATTGTCATAGTGCTCACATAACTCCTTCCAAGCCGAATCATAATCATAATTATGATTCTGGCGATGCACATTAATATGCATCGCCAAATGGGACAGAGGCGATAAGCGTTAAAGCCTTTTCTTGTAAAGACGCCTCTAAATAGGTGAACTTCTCCACTGAGGCAATATCCGTTCTATCGTGCACCATAGATTTAATTAAATCGCCAGACCCAGTCAGAAAATGCCCCTGAAAATCGAGGCAACTCGATAGTTGGAAGACGCGACTTTGTACCCGGTGTGGGTTCATTATCCACACGAGCTAACACCACCAATGATCATTCCACGAATGGTGGAAGGATTCAATGCTCGACGGGAAATGGAAAGAATAAAACAATACTTTTCTTCCACCTCCTCGCCAACTTGCATGTCAACCGAGAATTTTCGTCTGAGCATCACGAAATTCCGAATATATGGATTCCAATCGAGAACAGCGTACAAGAAACATTTCCAACTTGGAATGGTCAAATATTTCGGATCCGGAATCATCCAACTCTTGAGCAATTCAAAATGCTGTACATATAGTGCCTCGAAACAGACCGCGTTTGAAACGCAGTAACTGCAGGCGCGAATCAAATTGTTCCCATGTTATCCCTCCCTTACTTTTGGCCCCTTCACCTTCACAAAAGGAAATATAACTTTCTCGAAACTCCCGGGTTTCGGCACCAAAAAGTCTAGGCACGCGTGGCCGTGACAAACAAAGACTTAAAACAGAGAAAGTGGTGGGAGGAAGGAGAAGCAAGGAAAGACATCAAAAGGAAAAGGTCTGGGTGGCGCTTACCGAACTACTCCTTTCTGTGTCTTCCCGTGGCGTCGTCTTCTTCGTTCATGAGACATACCCGGCAAACTCGCCGGGAATCCCCTTTGTATCCCCCAGAATCCCTTGCGCCAGATAGGAAGGTCGAGGAGGGAGATTTGAATTGAAATAAAATGCGCACTGGCGCGAACAAGATGTCATTAATTTTAATGAAGAAAAACTTCATTTCTATAATTTGAGATTGAAAATCCCTCAAAATGCTTCACAGAACCAAATTTTCATTAATTATTCTTAGAACTGAAATTGTTGTTTTTCTGGCATTTCTATTTGAAAAGCAGGAAGAATATTTATTTTCATAGCAGAAAAACTCAATTTCAATAATATGAGAATGAATAAGCCCTGAAATTGCTTACCAGAGCAGAATAATCTTTAATTTTATTGAAGGACTCCATTTCTAAAATTTGAGACTAAAAAATCCCTCAAATGGCTTCTGAGAACCAAAATATCTTTGTTTATTTCTAAAATTAAAATTGTCTTTCTTCTGGTATATATCTTCCAAAAGTAGGGAGAATATTTATTTTCATTGCAGAAAGACTCAGTCTCTATAATATGAGACTGAAGAATCCCTGATGTTGCTTAAATCGATAACTGTTTCNTTTTTCCATGTCTAATCGAATTGAAATAATTTGAGTGTTTGTTTTCAATATATACTTTTAATGATGACTTGTTATTACTGACTTTGTTTATATGATACATGTCGACTCGTAAATATCTGAATCTGCTTTCATGCTAATTTACTTTCCCTATGTTAATGATTGTGTGTTCTTTTTTATACATCTGACTTGTGAATATATACTACCTAACTTCACATCTAAAATATACCATATACCCATATTCTGGCAAGCTTATGGGCACGTGGAGTGAAACAGGGGTGCTAGGGTGGGACGGTAATAAGGCCGTATATTGCCATTTTTTGTAATTTTAGGGGCGGTTTTTCGGTGACATAGGCGTAAGTAAACACAGATTTCTTGGGAAAATAGCAATAAATCAAAACAATTTTTAGCAAGGGAAGACTGTTCTGGTGGCATGTTGGATGATCAAAAAATGGGAAAAATACTTTCTATATCTTCCTTTTCTTTCCTTAATTTCCATTGAATATTTTGGGCTATTCCGGTTTTTTTTAGGTCTCTATCGCCTTTTTTTATACTGCGGTCTTGCTTGGCTTTCCCTGGGTTGGTTTGGGTTGTGTGGCTTCCATAGCTTTTTTAAACTAATATCAATTCAATTCTTTATAATATTTTTGTGTGTAGAGGTTGTTTTTCCTCTGTATCGCCCTTTTCATAAAATCTGCGGTTGGCTTGAGCTGGGTTGGGTTTCGTGGTGTGGCTTCCTTTGGTTTTTTAAACAACTATCTCTTAAATTCTCTACAATATTTTGCCGAGTAGAAGTTATTTTTCGTCTTTATCGCCTATTTTTTCTGCAGATTGGGTTGGGTAGAGCAGGGTTGGGTTGTGTGGCTTCCTTTGGTTTTTTAAACAACAATTTCTTACATTTTCTACAATATTTTTCCATGTAGAGGTTATTTTACGTCTCTATCACCTTTTTTTTCTGCGGATTGGCTTACATTGAGCTGGGTAGGGTTGGGTTGTGTGGCTTTCTTCGGTTTTTTAAACAACAATCTCTTAAATTCTCTAAAATATTTTGCTGTGTAGAGGTTATTTTACGTCTCTATCACCTTTTTTTTTCTGCAGATTGGCTTACATTGAGCTGGGTAGGGTTGGGTTGTGCGGCTTCCTTCGGTTTTTTTAAACAACAATCTCTTAAATTCTCTACAATATTTTGCCGTGTAGAGGTTATTTTGTCTCTATAGCATTTTTAAAATCATCATGTTCAGCTACAAAAGCCTCCTTTGCCTACATGTACAACGTTTAAAAAAATTGGAAAAAAATATAATAGAGAATTGAAGCTATATTTGTTCTAAAAACCAAAGTAAGCCACACCACCAAACCCAACCCAACCCAGCTCAACGTAAGCCAAACTGCAGAAAAAAAAGACGATAGTGAGGAAAAATAACCTCTACACGGAAAAATATTGTAGAGAATGTAAGAGATTGTTGTTTAAAAAACCAAAGGAAGCCAAGCCACACCACCCAACCCAACCCAACCCAGCTCAAACCAACCCAATCTGCAGAAAAAAAGGCGATAGAGACAAAAGATAACCTCAACATGTCAAAATATTGTAGAGGTTGTCGTTTAAAAAACCAAAGGAAGCCACACAAACCAAACCCAACCCAAGCCAACCCTACCCAGCCAAAGCCAACCCAAACCCCAGATTTAAAAAAAAGGCGATATAGACCTAAAATAACAGGGATTGGCCAAAATATGAAACAGAAATGAAGACATTTCACTTAAAAAACGAAAACTAACTAATTTTCAAAGAAACTGTCAGTGAGATGTTATTTCTTTGACAACAATTGAGCATAAACAACGTTCAATAGTGGCAAATAGGAGAAAAATGTAAAGCAGAAGTGAAAGAAAAGAAATATAACGGAAGTTTTTTTTATCGTCCTACATATAACCAGAACAGCCTTCCGTTCCAAAAAAATGCAGATTTTCCCTATTTTGCCCGACAAATCGGTGTTTACCAATGCCAATATGACTGAAAAACCGCCCCTGAAGTTACTAAAAACGGCAATATACGACCTTGGTACCATCCCACCCTAGCACCCGTTTCACTCTGCGCGGCCGTAAGATTGTAGTGGTTTAGGAATTCCGAATATTTGTAGAAAACGCATACTCCTGGTTTGTCCTTCGCGTGAGAAATTTCTTTGAAATCGCAAGAGACTCAACTCCCTGATCCCTGGGGTATCTGGTGAGCAAATGACAGAACTAGAGGCAAACCCATCATGATAGAGTGAAAATTCGATAGTAGTCCACTTAAAATCAGTGCCAATACCGTAGTTTTAAGGAAAATTGTAAACTAAAAATATATCCTATATTTGCAAGGTTTACAGTGTACGTGGTTCAAATATTGTGAAAATATGAGCATTTTTAGTGGGTGAAAAAAAATGAAGGCTGACAAACCACTATCAAAGATTTACCAATATTTTTACCTAAATATTTATTGAAGCGATTTAGTGTAGAATTAGCAGATGGATACTTCCAATAATATAATACAATGATTGAGTCTCTGCATTACGATTGTATACATAGAATTAATCTATGTTTTATGAATAAAATTGGTATTATTGGATGAATTTGAGAACTTAGGTAATCATTGGTATTCTCGTTAACTAAGGATGTAATGACTATGAGACTTCGAAGACAGTGAATGATTACTGCGGCGAAGTGAAGGCCATGGGAGTCATTCTCAATAAAAACTCTTCTTTGGGGTCACTTCAATTCGTTTTTTGGTAACGATGTGGCAAAAAACTTATGTTATACGTAACGCATTATATTCAGTGAATGGGACGTCAAAAGCTGTTTCATTTTGAGCCAAATTCGTAACCTGGGAGCTTTGGGCTAAATTGGGTGTTTTGCAGGACTTGAAGCCCTTGGAAATGGAAATCATAACAGTCGTAAGCTCCTAACTACATATGTTCATAAGCATTGATGAGGATGTTGTCGAACAAGTAAGTTGTATACGTAAATTATGCAACGCCGTTCCAAAGAAGCCCTCTCATTCCATGCGAACATGGAGTAAGATTTGAAATCGCACTTTCGGTGGAATTCTGATTCCATGCGTAATGTGACATCTTCTCCGGAATTCTTGGAGTGCTCGTTTCATGCGTATCGGAAAGTTTAAAAATTGCAGCCTAGGTGGGTATTGCTACCAGGAATCTAACGACTAACGACCCTTGAGGTGTGCGTAGATTTACGAGAAACTGAGGCCCACAGGTTTGGGCCAAACGAGGTTTGTATAACCTTGATCCTTTCCTTAACGAAACTCAAAAGTTGAGTAACAGGGGGAAAGGGCTCATCATTTAAGGTCTCTTTAAAGAGAGCAAGAGTCTCTGCATCAACTATGCTAGCAGCTGATCTGAATAAAATACATACATAAGTGTTCTACCTTTCGGTAGGTCCATGTGCCCTAATATTCCCTATTCATAGCCCTTTCCTTCGCTACCTGGTAACTTACCCCACCCTTTATGTCANGCTCTCTAGGTCATAGGAACACGCAAGCCCTTCCACCACGACAAGGTTGTAGTCCAGAGAAGGGTTATTATAAGGACTAATGGTATAAACACTAAAGGTGCAATTCCTATGCGGCGACTGAAACGACTGTAGCTGCGTGACTATAGCTGTGCGTCTGTAAACACTACACGAATGACACTTCTTATATACAAAGTAATGGAACCCTTTCCAATGGTGCGTCCGCAGCCGTGCGACTGAAGCGGCTCTGGTGAGATGGCTCCAGACGTACAACTCAACACCCTTGTCGAGCAGTCTAGTCGTATCAGCCGCCGTGACTGGAAGTAAGTTCACCGAATTTTATGCTTGAAAAATGGATGTTTTGAAACTGATTGAGTTGGTGCGAGCCAACACCCAAGCTTATTCAACAGTAAACACCATCTGTACAACGACATCAGTGTCAGGGATAATATCAGGTTGGGATTTGCTGAAATATGAAACAGCCAGGTGCGTAGAATATCTTACTTATCATAAATTATTTGCAACTTTCTTCTTTCTCAAGAAATCGACATTAACAAATTTGGGCTATAATTAGGCTAAAAGGCAATCGTTCATATCAAAATCTTTGGAAGGAATCTTAACTATATTTCTTCAATGAAAAGGGGAAACAGATTTTAATGTATTTTTTCTGTCAAGATATGACTATCAAATTTTTTAAATATGTGACCCTGGACTTTTAGCTGAATGCTCAACGCAGATGAACAATATTTACACGTAAATAAAGGTTATTTTATAATTCATTAGTGGAATGTTTTGGTTGATGGCAACGAAGGACTAAATTTATCGTGAAGAAATATTTAAACCAAGGTACCAAAAATGGCACTTTTTGCGAATCTCAGCTTTTTCATGCTGTATAAAAATAAATTACAAGGAAACTGCACAAATTACGGCATCACAATCTCATCCAGAGACTCATAAGAGGGATTTCAGCTTTTTCAAATTTTCAAATATGTATTATAATGTTGTTAATCGGCGTAAAAGTTTAAAATCTATCTNAGACGAAAGGAACGTAACCCATCGCAACTGACATTAGGTGCAACGTACAACACTACATTTTTCACTGTTTGTGCATCTAATTCGGAGTTTTGTTCCTTGACTCCATACATTTTTTTTCTAAAATGCAGGAAGAATCTTTAATTTCTTAGTAGAAAGACTCAGTTTCTATAATATGAGACTGAAGAATGCCTGATGTTGCTTAAATCGATAACTGTTTCAAAGAAACAAAATTGTTTTTCTAGCATTTCAGTTACAAAAACAGAAAAATCTTAAATTTTATTGAAGAAAGATTCCTTTTCTATAAATTGAGGATGAAAATCCCTCAAATTGCCTCTCAGAACCAAAATATAGTTAATTATCATGGAATTAATTCATTCCTCTTTTGGGCATTTCCATTCAAAAGCAGGAAGAATCTTTACTTTCATCATTAAAAGACTCAATTTCTATAATATGACACTGAAAAAGCCCTGAAATTGCTTTAAAGAGTAGAAAAATCTTAAATTTTCTTTAAGGACTCAATATCTATAATTTGAGATTGAAAAAAACACAAACTATTCCTCAGAACCGAAATATCTTTAATAATTTTTAGAATTACAATTGTCTTCTTCAACATTTCCCTTTAAAAAGCAAGAAGAATTTTTTATTTTCATTGCAGAAAGACTCAGTTTTTATAATATGATACTGAAGAATCAGTGATATTGCTTATCAGAGCAAGAAATCTTTCACTGTCTAGAGAAAGAAAATTGTCCTTTTTCAAGCATTTAGGTATAAAAGAAGAATCTTTGATTTATTTGAAGAACAACTCAATTTCTATAACTTGAGACGGAAAAATTGTTAATTGTATGGAGAAACAAAATTGTCATATCTCTGGTATTTCAGTTATAAATGAAGAAAAAACTAAAATTTATCGAAGAAAGGTTCTNGTTCCCGCCAGTTACTCTCTCTAGGTTATAGGAACATGCAAGCCCTTCCACCATGACAAGGTTGTAGTCCAGAGAATGGATTTTTACCATCATAACATGATAATTATTGGGCATCTTTAATTTTTATTCATACATCTCACGATGCTGCTTGTATGAAACTTACATACAGTCAAACTGGTTGTGAGTAACTTGGTTTGCAATCGTTTTGCTATATGTGCAAAAATGTTTGACTCATATTAGCAATACATGGAGTAAGTACACACTATTTTGGTTTCCAAGCGTCACATGATCATTGCTTCTCTAACAATCATTATTATGTTAATGAATATTTTAGGTTTGGAAATGGAAATAACGTTGATGTGCGATTGTTTTGGATAACGAGAAGAACAAATTATGCTCAAAATCCAAGGTTTGACTGTACACATGAAATACAGCTTTGCTTTTTTTTGCACCAACTCTTCCTTCTATCTTCTTTCAGATAAAATTTTTTTTCAGTATTGTGCCGTATCTTAGTTATGTCGAGTTAGCCAGACTCGGCACTTTCAAAACGTTTGTGGTGGTCTCCCCTTGCCTTCCTTAACATATTTTTTTAACATGACACCACCATCACTCATAATGGCCGCCCCTCTGTGGTACATATGCCTTTGCAGCCGCCTCACTGAGGTACAGACACTGCGTGGACTACCTTTCGTCAGGCCCCTACCTATTGACCATCCTGGCATAGGTGACCCTACCAGGAACATAGTTCCCGCCAGTTACGCTCNAAATCGAAGAAAAATATTTTTTCAAAAAGAATAGGGTTTGTGTTAAAAATAAGAACAAAAATAATTTAAAACATTTAAAATTAAAATGTATTAACATAGTGCTATGCTCACTATGGCTCAACCTACTGGATGTATCAGAAATCTATCAAATGAAACAACATTTCCAGAACGACATCAACTGCGAATATTTCTTCTTACATTGAGGAATTTAGCTTCCTCTATCCATAGCATCTCGATTTATATAAATGTACATATTTAAACGATGATAATCGCAAATAAAGTAGCCAAGTAGAACTAAATTTACTCTATGTGTAGAACGCAACCAAAACTCAGGAGTAGAGTACGAGAGGAGAGAGTAAGAGAAATATAACAGAGGGTATCGATGACCAAATTTGGGTTTGCCCCAAGGTGCGAAATCCATTGGATTTTCCCAATCTAGAGCAATAGATGAGTGAGCCTTTAGGCGTCGCATTGAGAGGCAATAAAGTTGTGAAAGGACAAGAACGGAGAAGCAAGAGCAAGTCAAATGTAGAAATGTTTTCCCCTGCAGTTCTCTTAGGAGAACATACAAGTACGTTTCCCACAGCTAAAGGGTTATATTAAGGCTGAGAAACCCCTCAAATTTCTTTGCAGAACCAAAATATCTTCAATTTTCTATAAAATTAAAATTGTCTTTCTTCATGGGAATTTTTGTTCCAAAGCAGGAAGAATCTTTCATCTCTTTGTGGGAAGTTTGAGTGGGACATTTGAGTGATGTACTTATTATAACAATATTTTGACAGATATTTACATTTGGATCTAAGTTCAGAGAATTTGTTGAAATCAGTGGGTTTTAGTTAGCTTATAGACATAAGGAGCTCTTTTTTTTGTGAAAATTAAGTCTTCTGTATACCAGTAAGGAAAACTTCTGCTTTTGTGTCTGCATTTAGGTACAAAAGTATCAATGGCATAGGACAAAATTTCATAGAATTGATTCATAGCCGAGTCAAGATCCATGCGAAGTAAACAATTCTAATTGACATCCAATAAGTAATTCAGCATATCTTCATAGTTTGCCATCTTATAATTGTATGACCAAGAGTTAAAATCGATGACATCATTAAAAGCATTCAAAAGAATATCACAGTCTAAAGGAGTATGATGATGATCAACATCAATTAAAGTGTCATAAGATTTAGCTAATTTAAAGTTTGGTATGTTCGTAAGAATTAGATCTAATATTCTATTATTTACATTGTAGATGTTATTCATTTGTCTAACATTAATGAAATTAATAAGGTCTAGTAATACCTGACAGCTTGCATTGAAAGACAATGTCGCCATACCTTGACTAACATCCCAGATTATATTAAGCATGTTGTAATCAGCACAGATACAAAAATATGCCTCAGGATACTTTACAAACAGTTGCTCTAATTCGTTGCAGTGATCCTCTGATGGTTTTAATTGGGGAATTAGGCGGTAGATACACACAGCCTACAATTAGCATAGCACTAGAAGTCTTAATACTAACACATACATGTTCAATATTAATGTGTATGATGTGGAGCAAATGTGCATTAAGTTTTTTATTTACAGCAAATACACAAAACACCACCACGAACCTTGGAACTGGTTAGTTATAATCTGTCCATTCTATATACATTAAAACTTTGTGAGAAACCCAGCTCATGGGAGTTGATGTCACTCGTAAGCCACGTTTTTGATAGGCAGATAATCCTCTCAAGTTTTGTACAAAGTCCTCTAACATTTTGGTAATATAAAGGTAAGGTTTGAGGATTAAGATCAGATAAGGGACTTACCACTCGTTTCGATAGTTTAGTATTATTCCCACTTTCATCCAAATTTAGTAAGATACTCGTTTTCTGATTCTTTTGACACTATTTTGGGAATGCCGTTCATATACTTAGTAGTAAGGTTTATTTTGCCATTTTGTAATCTTTGATTAAGAGTCACACGTAACTCTTTCAAATTGTCCTTTCAGCAACCGTTTTATCCCGAATGATGGAAACTTCCGAATATTCCAGCGAGTTTTTCAGTGTGTTTACATTCCTGAAGATTTCTGATGAATCAAGCTCACTGCTCAGGATGACTTTTATAGGGCGAGTTTTCGAACAAATCGGTTTACCGAGACGAAAGGAACGTAACCCATCGCAACTGACATTAGGTGCAACGTACAACACTACATTTTTCACTGTTTGTGCATCTAATTCGGAGTTTTGTTCCTTGACTCCATATATTATTATGTTCCTTGCACAAAATTTGCGTTCATTAATTTTGGCCACCACAGTCTCCAACAGCTCACCACTCTATGCAGGTTGCTTTATTTGTGTTTTCAAGGATTCAATTTAGCCTTGTAACTCAGAGATTAAAAGCCTAAGATTCTCAATGACCCCCTTGACGTCAGGAGACACATCCTGTCGCTTTTTGCTTACTTAGGGTTGCAGTGATTACAAAACCAGTCAATATCCACGTGACTTACAATGGTTTTGAAGGAAGGTTCCTTTAAATTTATGCACTTTTTGTGCGTAAGTGACTCGCACTTATTACATACCACATGGTTGCAGTTGGAGTCAACGTGCTTTGAACAAACCACACGAGTTATCACGGGCCATCTTGCTTTCACCAAATGGATCAAGTATTCGCACTTCTCTCGAAAAATATGTGATGTAAACAAGAAACATGGCAGTCCATCTGTCTGCAGTGAGGGTATACGCAAACAAATTGGAAGATTGGAAGATCGGGAACTTCAACTATGTGAAGAGAAGATGCTTACTCCCAAGGAAGAATGGACTTGAAAGTTGTTGTTAAGATGCTTACTAATTGCATCACTCATTATTCTATCTCATTCTTGCTTCCGATTACGATATCGCAAAGCCACAAGGAATCTACACTAGTATGATTTACCTGTCCATAGCATAAATATATTTAGCTGACACAGCAAATGGATTTACAGAATCCCGAAAGGTTCTATGGTCCTCCATTTCACTTTCCACTTCTAATTTGTCTGCACATACCCTCGCTGCAGACAGATGGACTGCCATGTTTTTTGTTTGCATGACGAGTTCCCCCAAGATTCCACCTCCCTCTTTGTAGGTGAGAACAATTCCGCTACCCATGGAATCTGGGTAAGAAATGTTGAAAATTTGAGTTTGCATGCGTGCAGGCTTTCAGCCTAGCGCCAATCCTGTCAATAGCTAGATTTCAAGGATGATTCAGAGTGCCATGCAATAGTCATGTGCCACTTTTGGCACGTGAGCTTTAGGTTTGCCACCGGACTTGAGGTATAACACATGGACTGTAGATTTCTTGACGAGAAAAAGAAAAACGCAGGGTAATAAACACAGGCCATTTGCGCTTTCTTTGTCCCAAACTTCAGTTGCATTCTAAGGTACCTTTCGCTCTAGTCCACCATGGCCTCGCAACCAGCAATTTCGGCGGCGGGGTCGTTGGCGACCTCTCGAGTGAAAGGTCTCACTCGAGACAAAGAAAAGATGCGGAGATCCCTAATCCGGTTGCAAGAAATGGTATAATCCTCCGTTCTAATCCTCCTAATAATAAGCACCATCGCCGCCATGTGTGAGACGTCTCATATCCTTAACTTCAATTTTTTGTAAGATAATTGAACATATTATTGCCAGTTCAATAATGCGCTTTCTAGGTGATAAGGGGGCAATTAGTGAATGTCAACACGGTTTTTGTAGGGGTAGGTCGTGCGATACCCAGTTAGCCCTTTTTGTTCATGACTTAGTCAAAGCATCTGATAAGGGTTTTAGTACAGATGCCGTATTTCTTGATTTTAGGAAAGCTTTTGATAGAGTATCACATGTAAAAATAATTCATAAATTGATGGCTTACGGGATTAACCAACAAGTCGTTAAATGGATAAAATCATTTCTAGGGAACAGATTTCAGCGAGTTGCGTTGGATGGAGTTTTATCTGATGAAATTTGCGTCACTTCCGGGGTTCCACAGGGTAGTGTATTAGGCCCGATTCTGTTCCTNAATTTATAGAATTATAATTGTCGTTCTTCTGGCATTTTTGTTAGAAAATCATGAAGAATCTGTTTTTCATTGCAGAAAGAGTCAATTTCTATAATATGAGACTGAGAAGTCCCTGAAATTTACTTTTCTGATAAAAAAATCGTTAATTGTTTAGGATATAATAATTGTCATTTTTCAGGCATTACAGTTATAATAGCAGAAAAATCTTTATTTTTCTGATAAAGATTTTCCCTGCTTTTCAAATGGAAATGCCCGAAAATCAACAATTTTAATGCTATAAATAATTAAATATATTTTGGTTCCGAGAAGTAATTGGAGGGATTTTTCTGGGTGAAATTACAGATATAGAGTTTTAATTGTAGATATAGAGCCCTTCTTCAATAAAAGTAAAGATATTTTGTTTCCTTAAACAATTAACCATGATTGTGCTATTTGGGGAATTAGAAGGATTCTCTGACCCATATTATAGAAATTGAGTCTTTCATCAATAAAAATATAGATTTTTCCTGCATTTTCCTTGCCTTTACTTTTTCGAATGGGTGGCAGTCAATTTTGCCCCAAAATTGTTGAATTTTGACTTAAAGGAGCACTGAATGAACATTGGTCAAGAGTTGCTAAATCCAGAACTTAATAAACGGGTCATAACTAGTGATGTAACATGAGTGTATGAGGGTATGAGTCGAAACCTAGGCCCAGTCATCCCAATGGAAACTTCCTGAAGAACCAAGACTGAAAAAAGCAAATCAAGTTCTATCGAAAATGAAGGTTCTGCTCACAGTTTGCTTCGATTTCAATGGTGTAGTGCATCATGAGTTCTTGACACCAGGTTCTATGGTCAATAAGGAATATTACCTGGAAGTTCTATGATGTTTGCGTGAAGCAGTCCGAAAAAAATTATTGGACCTGTGGCGAAACAATTCATGGCAATTGCACCATGATAATGCACCAGCTCACACCTCACTGCTTGTCCCTGAAATTTTGGCAAAAACCAACTCAATTATGATGCCTCAACCCCGTATTCACCAGATATGGCCCTGTGTGATTTTACCTATTCACAAAACTGAAACAAACCTTGAAAGGATGACATTTTGGAGCCATTGACGAGATCAAGACATAATTGCTGAAGCAGTTAAACACGTGTAACCTTTTTGACTGCCAACAGCTTTCAAAATGGCTGCACTTAAGAATGTACGTTGGGGAGATTTGTACCAATACACAGAAAAAATTTTGACAAATGGAATTATACAGCTCGGGAAATTTTTAAATTCCACTTCTTTTAAATCACACCTCATACAACCTTCTACAAATGTGGTACCAAGGTGGTGACCACATGGAAGCAATATGCTTTCGCTATGTTGTGGCGACACCTCGGAAACTCCACAAAGTTACGTTGCTGCAATGTGCAATTACAGCAACATTGTGGCCACTAAACTGTAACATAGGTGCCAAGTGAAACTGTTCACTGGGAGTATTTTAAGTTTGAAGTTCAGATATGGTATAATCTATTTAGATATTTGATGAAGCTGCAATAATTAATTTAACATAGAGTTAATATAAAAGTAAAATGCTGAAACAGAATAACATGTGACTTACAGGTCTCTAAATTCAAGAAAACAGAATTTATGTAATAAATATTAAAGAGTGAACAGAAACAAAGCCAAAAAAATTTATCATTTTCATGCCAGTATTTGGCAAATTATATTAGTAATAAGAAAAGACTAAATAGTTTTAACGCTGAAGTGATTCTCAGAAATTAATTTAGCATTTTGTATATATAATAGAATGATAAGAGTATGTTTCTAAAAGATATTTAAATCCAAAAAAGTAAGAATTCATGCAGTATTTATTCAGTAGACAGAAATTAGATAAAAATATTCTGATATTTTTCAATTATGGACAGTAAAATAGTAATTGGCAAATACAAGAGCAAGCAAAAAGAGATTAACAGCCATTTAAATAAATGATAGGTGTAAAAAATAGCAACATGGCTAGGACTTGAACCCAGATCTCCTACTTTCCGGGCAGCTATTCTAACCACTGAATCACCATGCTGCATCTCTTCCACACTGTTTGGGAAGAGTATATAGTAATTTACCTTCTCTTACTCCTTATGATTTTCTTTGGGGAGTTTACTTTATAAGACCTGCTTTGTGAGTTGGCTGCCTCAGGCGTCAGCCTCCACATTTAGTGCTCTCCTTGCTCACAAAAGCATTCCCTTAATAGTGTGGAAGAGACGCGGCACGGCAGTTCATTGGTTAGAATACCTGCCCGGAAAGTGGGAGACCTGGGTTTCTGTCCCAGTCATGTCGCTATTGTTTTCTAATTGTTACTTCTAAAAATTGTGTGTGATTAGTACTTCTAAAAAGTTATTCCTTGGGAAGGACAAGTTCAGCTGCACAGCTTTACCATGCTAAGTTATTACACCTTTCCTTAATAATAATTGTTTATATAATTTATCTTTGTACAGTTGGTTCATCTGTAAATTGCGATTTTCTCTCCAACATCTTATTATAAGGATACATAAGTGTTCTACCTTTCGGTAGGTCCATGTGCCCTAATATTCCCTATTCATAGCCCTTTCCTTCGCTACCTGGTAACTTACCCCACCCTTTATGTCATCTAACATTTTTTGCCTTTGCCTTCCCCTCTGTCTTTTCCCTTGCATTCTACCCTCTATTACATTCTTCAGCAATCCCTCTCCTCTCAATATCTGACCCA
>KZ309558.1:89197-104503 GCA_000376725.2 Ladona fulva
AATAGTAGAATAAATATTATATATAATGGTAAGAAATATATGGAGTTATTATGATCTTTCAGCAGATTTTTTTTGTGCTTAGGAGGACCAGATATATTTGATAATAGATATATTTTAAAACTAAATTGAGTCCAGTCATGCTTGAAGGTGGTGTTTACTAGTTTAAAATAATAAAGTAAACTCACCCTCACTGTTCTTTCTGGTAAATTAACACCTCTGTTGGCAGCTGATGAACTTCCAGAAATTCCTCTTCCAGGAGAAGGCAATGTACTGAAGTTGGACACAGGGCTATAAATGAGATTTCTAGAATTGAAGTATGCAGAGACTTAATAATTGTGCTAGAAGGAAGCATGTTTAACTAGAAAATATTACATATACCTTGGTCTATATTATAGACATACATAATGCTTTCCAATGTTTGATACAACTGCCTCCCCAAAACAGACTTGTAACATTCATTTTCCTTTTGATAGTGTTTTAATTTAGAAAATTAGAAAAGAGATCATTTGAGGAGTATTCAACAGCATTGAAAACGCATAGCTTTTTCTTACAGAAATTTGGGATTATGTTTAAATGGAAATGGGAAATTTCAGTTATAGGTGACTCCAGACTTTTCAAATGATATTGAGATCTAATTTAAGTAAAATTAGATCTCAATATCTTACAATATAATACATTCTATCTTGCTACAGATAATGAAATGACATAACACAACTAAGCCTGAATAGAGTTCATAAAATACGAGTAAATTCAGAGACATATTTATACACATGCATGTTTTGACCTAAAAAAGGATCTTAGAAAATAGAGTCGAAGTTTCACTAGCAAAATGTCTGGAATAAATTAAATACTTTCTATAACTAGAAAAATATTTTTGGAAGCATAGTAAAATAACTGTGCAAATTCTACAGAAACAGACTTATTTGTGACCGGTTTCAAACTATTTGTTCATCATCAGGCCACGAGAAAGCTCAAGCATTTATATACCTAAAGAGAAAACTAAGGCTAAATAAAATATTTTTTATTATGAGAACATGTAGGATAAATATATATAGTTTATTTTTCCAAAGTAGTAAAGTCTGCAAATAAGGAAATCCAATTAAATAGATTTCAGGGTAAAATCTTCAGGCTGCAACAGAACTTAACCCTCGATTACCAATCAATTCCTATTCCAATGGAGTAAACACACCCACTAAAGAAGTGTTCTTAGCAGACATGGAATCATGGTGACAATTTTGTGAAAAATGTGGAAGTCTTCATGCAGATTATGTCGAGAAGTAACAGAAAATTCAACTTTCTGACAAACATACATTTTCAGAAAAAATTTGGAAACCTTAGAATTTGAATGCACCTCATTAAAATAATGAATGTAAATAAATACATGAATCTGGAAACTTATTGGAATCAAAAGTTTAGAGATAATTGTATTGAAATTAGCAATAACATTGGTAATGTTCCATATTCTGTTTTGGCTTCAACAAAATGCAAATTTTTAAAATATGGCTATTAGGTGTTCAGCTAAAATGTGTATTCCATGCATTCCTAGTAAATGATATGACTAACATTAACACCTTTTTCTAATCTCAGTAAAACAGAAATTTTCCCAATTCTTGTATCTGATTAAGTTTATGATATACATGGAAAATTATAAGATGTGAGCCAAGTGGGACTATTGCTAACTATACAGCATCCAGAGTAAAGAAAAGCATTCATACAAAGGTCATTCTAAAAGTTCTGACACAGAAATGGCATGAGGATGTAAGAAAAATTCATCGTCATAATAGCATATAGAAAACCGAACGAAGATTTCCATGTTTTAAACATCCTAAATGACCTCAGCCCTAATATGAGTAATAACCTCACAGTTATCGCAGGTGATCTCAACCTCCCAACCGTATGTTGGGAAGGGAACGCAGAAGGAGGGGGTAATGCTCAAGAGCTTGTTATTAGCATTATCCGCGACGGGGTCTAACTCAGGTAGTCAAAGCCAGAGCATCGAACACATTAGATGTTTTTCTCTTAAAGCCCTTAGAGACATTGATTAGCACAAACACTATTCTGGGAATAAGTGACCACGAGGCAGTAGAACTTGTTTTAAATTGGGATATGCCCAAACGGACGGACACCAACCTCAAATAAGGTTGAAATTTTTCAGTACAGTCAAGCGAATATTATCGGCTTCCATGAATACCTACGTCGTAACTATTCAGAGTGGGCAAGCAAAGGAAGTTCGGTTGAAGAGATGTGGCAGAGATTTAAGAACATTATTTTCAGGGGTATAAATAAAGTACATCCAACTTTTATGCAGCACCTACAAGGATGCCACAGCCTCTGTAATGCTGCATGAAGAAACAGAGGAATTCTGGATTGAGAAGGGAGTTAGACAAGGAGACTGCCTTTCACCAATTCTTTTTACAGCCGTTCTGGAAGAAGTCTTTAAAACCTTAGACTGGAAGGAAAGAGGCCTACGGATCAATGGAGAGCACATCAGTCATTTGCGTTTCGCAGATGATATAGTACTCTTCGCAACCAACGGTGAAGATCTAGCATCAAGACTTCAAGAAATGAACGCGGCTGGGCAGAAAATAGGACTCAGGATAAACTTATCGAAAACTAAGGTAATGTATAATTCTTTTGCAGCACAAGTACCAATCCAACTACAAGAGGTACCCCTTGATGTTTGTTCAGAGTACACTTACCTGGGACAACTGGTTACGACAGGAGAGAAAAACAGGATCAATGAAGTGAATCAAAGAATAAAACTAGGATGGAGTGCTTTCGGAAGGAACAACCATATTCTGGAGTCAAAAATGCCAATGGTCTTCAACCAATGCATTCTACCAGTTTTGACATATGGAAGTGAAACATGGGTGTTAAACGCAGCAATAACCCAGCGACTTCAGACTACACAAAGAAGTATGGAACGATGNACGGAAGAGAATATTATTATTTATAGTTAACTTATCGGAGCGTCATTATGATTGTGGTGTAATACTTTAAATATGCATTACAAAAGCTCAGCGTAGTCGTATCAGCAAATCTTACGAGTGCTTACAAGGTGCTTATTATTTATATTTACATTATCGATGAGTTATTAATTATTATGATGCAATAAATTAAATATTTTTATTCTCACTCATCATAGACATATCGACAGGCGATTGCTTTTACAAATCAGGTGGACCTCGATCCCGGTGTTATAAATGTAATAAAACTAAAATTAGTTTTATTACATTTATTGTTGTGGATGAAAACGTTATTTTGTTTAACGTTACATTATAATTAAATAATAACTTGTGGTTCATTATGAAAATGTTTACTACAACTCTGCAGATTTATAGAAGCCAGCATTGAGAAAATAGCACAGGAATAAATAAATTTGTTTGTATTTAAAGTTTATAATATTTGATTGTTTATGTAGTTCATTATAATTTACTCTTCTGTGATATGTGTTCTGTGGTTCTAATTTTCCGAGTTATTATCCAGGTTAACTTTGAACGATTCTTTTTCAGTGTATTTGTCCAGATAATGTCTCTTTTCATTTTACATTCCCTTAGTAAGTTTAGCAGCTTTTTCATGCTCCCCTACTTGAGAGCATTCTTCTGCAAAATTACTAGAAATGCAATTGATTATGTTCTTATTCCACAATATTATTTATCTATTTCTTAGGTTGCAGTTTTTGTTCATCTTTTAACTTCATTCATTTTAGTGAGCTTTCTCTTAATAATCTTACATTTTGAGGGCTACTATAGATTATTTCTAACAGAAAAGTTCTTCCTGCTGAAATTAAGAGCATAAAACATAATCTTTAGTTCTTTACAATCATGCAATGATGTCATATTTTTATTAGGGGATAATTGAGGCAGCAAAAATAAATTTATTAGATATGTTCATAGAAGAGTAAATTACTCTTAAGATTCAGGCTGAAAAAAGAAAATCTAACTTTCATTCTTCTTTAATATTATACTGCTAACATAGTAAAAGGCAACACTAAAATTAAAAAAGATTTTGTACTAAAAATAACGATAGAAAAGAATGTTTTACAATGACTTAAAGCGGCGCTGACAAAGTATTTGACTCAGCTGTCTCCTTCCAACAACCAATAGAAAACTTTAGACTCGCTCTCTTCGAGCTTCACGCTAATTATGGGGGTTGCATCCAAGGCGGTAAGATTCATGTGTAATTGGGTGTATAATCAGTTTAATCTCAAGCGGCAAAAGTTATTTTAAGATTTGAATAGAAGGATTGAAGGAAAAATTTAGAGGAAAAGTAAGGAAAATCACATTTTTTAAGAGAGGAAAAGGAATGAGGGATTGGGGTAGTGAGAATACTTGTAGAATGAAGCCTAGAATTTCAGAAGGATGTATGTGTATTTTTTTGGTTTTGAAAAGGCTTTCAACAGAATCTCCCATAAATCTTCCCTTCTCTCTATTATATATTTTCATCGTCATCTTGATCACAACAAACCAACATATAAATGTGCTTTGATAAATTAGGTTCAATAATACCATCAGAAGCAGGTTAACATATAATAATATTGTACACTGATGGCAAGAACCAATTCTTGGACTGTAAAGATGATGCTATACTTATCTTTGAGGGGGAATCAATCAGACTATCAATCAGAAATGAATGTGCAACATTATGGAGATTATTTCTGGCAAATATTTGGCAGGCTTCCTGATAAATCTGCTTCTAGATCGTACTCCATATCACACAATGCAAGATCCAATTACAAAAATCCCACAATGAATTGGAAGAAATCCTAAATTATTGACTAGCTTACTGAGAGATGCATTGAGCTCCCGCTGCTAGAAGATGGCACTCAAGACAGTTACCACTCACTAACAAAAACTGAATTAATTGAACTTGGGAAAAGGAAACTTAAGTGCATCAAGCACCTTCTCGATAAAATGATTGAAGAAAGGATTGCGCATCGTGAATTAAATGCCATATATGTGATATGGACAAAAGTGAAAAGCTGGGTGGTGAAAAATAATAAACGCATAAAACAAATCAATATGCAGCAGCTTTGTGTGACATCTTTAGAGAATGTCTTGGAATCAGACTGGAAAAAAGCAGCCCAGCATGTCGTTAAAATACAAGGTAGTCACTGAATTAATGACTCTATTATAGAAGATTTTATTGAACCCATAAGAATAAACTTGGGCAATTTCAGAAGCAGTGATGGTGATGATGGGGATGATTAACACCTAAGGCATAAGTAACAAGATGGCTTTATTTATATTTTATTTCTAGCACAAAATTTAGAAGAATTCAGCAAATTGAAAAAGTTCTGGCATAAGAACAAGGGAAGTCTGGGAGACATACAGTACATATTGCAATGTCGCTTCATTCACTTCACCTAGAATCTAAAATATAGCTGAATTCAAAATTTTCAGATCATAGAAGATTTTTGAATAACATTCAATTTTTCCAAAGATCAAAACTTTAGGAATAGATAAGTTTTAAACTTTTGTGCTGACTAACAAAAATGTTATAAATATTAAAAAACTTTAAAAAGCTCATGGAATTGAGACAGCTCTCATCCAACTCTGCATGAAAATGTGTTAGAAGAAAGTAGAAAGAATTGCATTTTGCTTTAAGTTGTACCGTTTCCTTGGAATTGAATTTTATACATTGCAAAAAAGCTGTGACTCTTAAAAAGTGCCATTTTTTGGGTACCTTGGTTTAAACATTACTTCACTGTAAATTTATTTCTTCATCTGTGACAGCAAAAAAATATCATAAAAAGAATTTAGAATTACCTTTAGTTTGATGTAAAAATATTAAATATGAGCTGTATATTAAGCTTGCAATGAATTATCAAAGTCCAGCAGCACATAATTAAAAATCCAATAGTACGTTAATGTTAGGACAAACTCTTATTTTTCATGGTTGGATAAATCTTACTTTTGAGTTCCAAAAAGCCATTGTTTGTGAGCAGACTAACTGTGGAGAAATTCCAATCAGCAGGGGTTAGGGTTAGTCTGCTCGCAAACAACAGCTTTTTGGAGCTCTTCTTGAATGTCCTATCACAGCCATGTCCTTTTCCTTATAAAATCTTACCTTACTAAAAGCATTAAAAAGTTGGAAAGTTGTTGGAATAATTGTAATGATTTATAAGGTGACTATATTTAAAAATAAACTAACATTATTTCTGATATCTTAAGATTTCTTTGTCAGGCCATTTTAGATTGACACTCGTAAATGCAGATGAGTATTGCTTACCCAGGAGAGCTTCTTTCAGGAGTAGGACGTCTTCCTTCTTGGTTGACTCTTCTTTCAAGGCTTTCCATATCTTCTAAGAGCTGTTGGTTGCGAGCCCGCAGCCGATGTACTTCCTCACTCAACTGCTGTTTATCTGCAGCCATTCGAGACCTCTCCTCCCTCTCTGTATTGAAATCAGCCTGATACACTTCCACCTTAAGTAGAAAGAATTGCATTTTCAAGAAAATGAGCACAAACTCAATGACTAATAAGAAAATCTATCCAGGGCAGTGAAATTTTTCATCTAAAAATTTTTACTGTGGAGTTCATTTTTCAAAAAGAAAAGTTTTGCTGCCAAGAATGTGTAGATAGGATAAACTTTCTATAGATAAATAATATTTTCTTTTCTATTACATTCTGTAGCCTGAATGCTTTGACATAAAATATTTACTTAAAAAAAACTCTTCAATAACTAAAACATGTCTTCCAATGAATTTTTTCAATATATCCTTGTTTTGAAACTGATATAAATTTAATCAGTAAAAATGGCGTGAGCTTTTGCATAGAGAAAGAAAGTTGGTGAAAATTAATTTTGAAAACTTACTTCCTACAGTAAAAGTAATTCCAAACAGCATGCTGTGATTCAATCACTATTAAATACTGTCATAAATGAAGAAAAAATAAGAAAGCAATACTTTCAAGAAAATCTGGAATTGGTAGCAGCTTTCTTAGAACCGATGTATTTGGGTCTACCTCTCAAGAAACACTATCTTTCTTGGTATCAAAATCTGCCTCTTTTCATCCATTTTCCACCAATGTAATCAATTTTCTTGTGAAAAATTTTGGAGACAATTGACTTGGGCAAATCTATGGAAATGCAGAGACTTTTCAGCAAAATTCATTGAGAAAAGTACTTGCCAGCTAATTTTCATTGTATTTCCATTGGAAAAATCTTCAAGCAAGAAAGTTTCTGAGAAAATATTGAATCTACTTTTTGTATAAATCAAAATCCTCTTAAGTTTATTGATAATGTCAAAAATCGAATTAATATTTTGGAGGTAACACAGACCTCGGCAAGCATGCCAATGACTAAAGATGTCAAAAGCGATTCGTCCATTTTTACGATTGCTTATAATGATCTCATTGGTTTGATCAGCAAAAATAATTTTCATGCTTGTATTGCAGTAAATTTTTCATAAAATATAGCGAACTTACCATTTTGTAATGTAGCCATATGTAAATAATCATATTTTTATTAGCTTTGAAATTTGTTTATATCAACGAAAGAACTTTATTTTGTTGTATGCGGAGGACCCTGGGTTTTACCTGGTGCCCTACTGGTTTTGTGAATTCAGATACTCTCTGTTATATACCTTTTCAGTGACAGCTATAGAAATAACTCATAACTAAATTGCCATCTGTAGTATTCAAAGGAAAGTCTTCAGTTCCTTTTACTCTCTGGAAAAATCCTTTTGAGAAGTAAGTGTGACGGAATCCACCTGTATGAGGTGCAATAGAAAATCCTCCCAGTAAAAAGCAATGATTTAAGGATGAAATTACTTAATTTTTCTCCATCTCTTGAAAATCCATTAATGCAAACTTGAATGGTAAAAAACAAAGTGGAATCTACAGGAGCAAGACAAAGAAGTTACTCTAGATATTTGAAATTTCTTTCAAGCAATAAAGTCATGAGAGGAAGGTGTAGATTTAATTCAAGTTACAGCCAACACTACAAATTTACTGGCTTATTCTTTTGAAAGTTAAGTAATAAACCTGTCCTTATGGAAAGTCAGTTCATTCTGGACCAGCGCCATATGTATCTTCGCACTATCAAAAGACTCAGATCAGCAGGTTGGGACATGTTTTATACCAACGAGACCTGGTGTGGAGGGAATCATAGTATGCATGGAAGAGAAAAGTAGACTGTTCATCTGATTCCATTAATTTTAATTGTAGGATAATCCAGGAGGAAAATGGTTGGAATGGTGGATTGAGAAAACCATCAGAAGCAGGTTAGCATATATAAATATATTAAATATATAAAACACTCTGCAAGCCATCTTTCAGCAAGCAGAAGTCATGCTTAGAGACAAATGGAAAGCTCCAGATTACAGATTTCTGGGAAGGCCCATCTGGGTGTCTCCACAATGGAAGTGAATAGGAGAGGTGAGTGCTCAGGCTTTTATCTTTTCTGAAGGTGTGGGTGGGGTTTTTCTGTTGTGACGTCTGTAAGGAGGATGAGGGCTCTTTCATTTCAGAGGGCGGTCAAGCCTTTATCTTGTGTGAAGGAGTGGGGTGTAAGAAGTGGGTGGGGTTTTTTTCTTATGAGGTCTGGAAGGAGGGTGAGGGTTATTTCCTTCATCTCTGGAAAGACGGCAATTTTCAGTTAAAAAATTATTTTATTTTTCTATGTAATCTCCCTTGACTTCAACACACTTGGTCCAGCATTTCTCCATCATCAGTATTCCTTTCTGGAAGGAATACTGATGATGGAGAAACCCTCGTATAGAGGGGAGTTCAGTATCAGGCCAAAATCGTTATTCATTAGCCGGCTTCTGTTTTGGTGAATGAGAATACTTTCATAAGCATCTTGTATGGTTTGGAGTTTTCTTGTACGGAAGTCTTTAACTTAATCTAGAGTAATTTTGTGACCGTGTTGTTGTATGAGGTGCACCATGTTGTATTTGTTAATGTGGTTGTTTCTGAAGTGTTCTCTAAATCTGGTTTCTAATTTTCATTTACTTTGCCCGACATAGACTTTATCACAATCTTGGCATGATATTTCATAGATTCCTGATTTATGTATTGATGGGGTGTTATTTTTCGGAATGTGGAGGAGGTTGGATAATCTGTTGAACAATACTGACTTATACTGGGATTAGGTCAAATTTTGAGAAAATATGCTTCAATTTATCCCTAGTCCCTGGAGCATAGGGTAATTTTACAAAGTTAAGTTTTTTGTTTTGAGTTGAGATTAAGGTTGTGTGTTGTTTCACTTTGAGTTTATGTCTGTGTTTCTTAAGAATGCTATTAACCATGTATTTGTCGTATCCATTTTGTTATTTGTCGATGGAAATCCACTAAGGTGTTCTTGCCTACTAAGTTGTCAATCGAGATTAATATCCTTTCCTTCCTGGTGTCGCTAACTTGAGCAATGAAAATTTGGCAATCGAGAACATATGAATCCATCGTCTAGCAGAAGTAAATAAACATGGCAGAGCATTTAGTTGTCTATTTCCTTGTGGAAGATATTGAGAGGGGTATCACCCGTAGACAAGTTAGGGACCTTTTAAATGCTTCTGATTTTTTCACAGAGGAATACCTGAGAATATTTAGGTTGTGTAATATTTTATTGATATTTAACACCTTGTGTGAGATGGCCAATATGCAATACCGGAATTCCAATTCATTTAAGGGTGTTCATTCTCATTTAATTTTCATCATTAATTCTCATTTAATGCATTCATGTATACTCTGTCCAACATTATAAAGACACAATGGTAATCATATGGCCTTGTGCATTTCTTACGGGAGAATGGAGCGTGCTGTTGCAACTTCTGCAAAGAAAAAAGGTGGCAAAAATTTACTTTAAATACCTTTAAGATACAGCAAAAATAATTCCGCATAGCAAAGATTGATTTAATCAAGGTTAAATACTATCATTATTGAAGGAAAAATAAGAAAGTGATACTTTTGAGAAAATCAGGAATTAGTTGCGATCTTCTTTGAAGCGATATATTTAGGTCTACCTTTCAAGAAACATGGTCTTTTTTGGTATCACAATCTGCCTCATTTTATTCACTTTCCACCAATGCAATTACTTTTCCTGTTAAAAATTTTGGAGACAAATACTATGTGGAAATCTATGGGAATGCCGAGAGCTTTCAGCAAAATGCATTGAGAAATGTAGTGGCCAGCTATTTTTCATTTTATATCCGTAGGAAAAAATTTGAAGTGAGAAAGTTTTTGAGAAAACAATGAATTTATTTTCTGTGAAAATCAAAACCCTCTAACTTGATGATAATGTAAAAAAAAAAATTATATTTTGGAGGTAACCTTTCCTCGGCCTCGGCACACGTGCGACAATGACTAAGCTAAGGCGGTTATAAAGCGATTCACCTATTTCTCTGATTGCTTGTAATGTTCTCATTAATAAGGAGGAGGAAGAAAAAATTCCCCACACAGAGTTTCCTTGGTTTCCTTCTAACTCAAGTAAAGCAATATGAATTTCTGCAAATAACCAAAGGAAGCATACTATGAATAAGCATTTATCATTTGGATTTTTCTTTCCTCATTCTATAATAACTTATTTTCTTTACTATCATTAATGAAAACAAATTTTAGATGTGTTATTCATCTGTATATAAGGAATGAGGTAAAGGTGTTAACTTTGCACATTGAAGTTGTGCAGCTAAATCCCAAGGAATAACAAGTGTGAAAAATAGTGACATGACTGGGACTCGAACCCAGGTCTCCCACTTTCTGGGCAGGTATTCCTTTATTATTGGAATTCCCTAAAGGTTTGTTTGCTTGCAAACTATGGCTTTTTGGGAGCTTTCTCAAACTCTAATGTGTATAAATGATCTAAAAACTACAGGCCAATAGCTGTATAAAATAGCCCATCTGAAGAGTTTGAAAAATTTTATTATAGACAGTTGATTTCTTTCCTGGAGAGGAAGGCCTTTACCATAGTGGTTCTAAGAACAAGTCCTCTCTGTACTTCTCTCAACTTATCAATCCTTTACTCTACCTACTTCAATTGCATTAATAACAAGCTCAATTGNATTTCGAATGTTATTCTAAAAGCTTTAAACTTCAATAAGAAAAGGCAGAAATTTTTATGTAAAAATTAGACATTAACAAAAAAAAACTCATTTTCTAGATAATTGAGCATAACATTTGCATTATGCAAAATTTCAAGGGATAGGTAACTTCTGCAGTTTCTTGCACCTTTAAGGGTTAAGAGTTTCTCTTCACCAGCTTAGGAGATGTGACTTATAAAATTCTACCTAAATTCCCTTTCGAAAGCTACTTGGCTGAGTGCACAACTTGTCAGGAGCTACATGGGTGGCAGAGTTAGTGAAGGGTCTCTCCACGGGTTTTTGGCTATTCAGCTGTCACAGCTGATTCATACACAACAATCGGAACCTTTTTCTCTTTCTCAATTTATCATTTTTTTCCCCCTAATATCTTTTATTGATCTATTGCATACCTTCTTCTGTAGATTTATCCATTTTCCTGAACCACATCTCTTTCATTAGAATTTCACTACAAGATGACTTGTATAAAAATAAATGGTTTGTCGCAGCCTCATTAGTCAAATCAGAGTACACCAAGCTGAGGTTGACTTTGAACAGGAGTAGGCTATATATTATGCATCACTAACCCTTGGCTCTTCCTAATTTAACTATCCTAAGCAAATGATGAGTAGAAAACAATGACACTAATACTACATTGAAATGGAATGAAAATAACATAAAGATAAAATAAATATAGCAAATAATTATTCTGTAGACCACACACTGCAGTCTTTACACAAACCAATCCTTGTTTAAATGATTAAATATTCTCCAATAGTAGTGGTGAACTGTCATGTATATTTTTGAAAAAATGATGAGCGCATGGAATGCCACAAAACTGGCAGAGAAGAGGGAGATTTTCCCATATGCAAAGGATGAGGCTTTCACATAGGAAAAGAGCCTGTCATTGCACTAGACCAGCTTCCATTAACTACTCTTGGTGCAGAATCTTTTTGTTTTTTCCAGTGTTTTTATGACAATTATCACCCTAAAGACTGCAATAATGTTGAACCAGACCAATGAACCAAAAACCATAATTCTACCATTCCAATTATCAGTCTCCAATAATGCAGATTTTAATGTTTGATTAAAAGGGGGCCTACAAAACCTGCTAAATTTTGACTTGCAACTAATTATTATTAATTTGTTCTGAAATTCAGTATAATACTCAAATTAAAATGTTAATATGTAATGTATGAAAGTAATAAGTAGTGCAGCAATAAAAAGAAAGCTAGGAATAATAAAACAAACTTTCAGAGGAATACAATATTACAATGGAAGGAGCAAAAAACTTATTTTAACCACTTCAATGTTAATAGAAGAGGTATACTAGAAATGAACCTACTTTTGCTTTTTCCACTGTTTATGATTACCAGAGAAATCCATTATAAAGGAGCAACACCTTGTGTGATAAAAATTATACAAGTTTAAAAGAAAATCAAAATTCCACCTGTGTTTTTAAGATGGGGATTGCCTCCAACTCCTGCTCAGCTTTGCGCAGTTTGTTTGTGAGTGCAGAGCATTCCGTGCGTGAATTGCTGAGGCACTCTTCTGCTTGAGAGAGGCGAGCTGACACTTCATCCAACTTCTGCCGATACCCACGAGCTTGTGCTGCATGATAATTCACTTGCGCATTTTCCTATTGGAGAGAAATTATTTTAGAGAAAAGAGAACAAAGATCAGTTAGCAGATATCAAAGACAGGATTTTTACTTCAATGAAATAAACATGATAATTCTAAGGCTTTTGCTGCATTCCATTAATAAATAAGACAATGGAATCACAGTATTTTAGAACATACTGACATTTTACTGATGTTTTCATAGAAGAACTACCTGAAAAAACTGAGAGCAGTGTTAGCAAAATGTCATAGTCTTTTCCTTTATACTGTATCTATCATGTGAAGTCTCATCTACCAAAATAAACATGTCAATTTGAATAAAATTGCAGTATTTAGGAGTAAATGCCAAAGTTCACTTAATGGAAAAGTAACTAGCAAATCCAAAATATGCTTGAGGGTGAAAGGGTGACAATTATTCCCTCCTTCCACATCATGGTGTACAAACAAAGTAGTAATAATAATTAAAACTAACTAAAATAAACCAATCCAACAACATAATGCTAACTAAAAATGTTATCAATAAATAGAACTCTATTATGATTAGGAATGCTTCAGTTCAGCTTTAAAAAAGCAACAAGATTACAAAGAATTACAGATGACAATGTTGACACTTCAGATTAACTTAGTCAACTTAAAATGAACTTTGGACAAAACATTGGGCCTAAGACAATTTCTTCCTCTTATTAGATGAGTGTGGCATAATTGCCTAAATGGGGTCTACCTCAATTGACTGACCCTCGCTTGACTGACACTCACTTGACCGACACCTTGTTTGACCGACAAATCTACATTATTAATATGCCTTCGAAAATACAGATGGTAATTAAAATGTAAATTAAAGAAACAGTCTGCAGGTCTTCCGTGAAATTATATTAAATTTTATAAACATATTTATATAGTTATAAACATATTATTTATCAATTAACAAATTGATAATTATTAATAAAATATCATATGCATAAAATAATCTACTTTCGATGATTTACAACATTCATTTTTAGCACCTACACATACACTTGGAGAGAGAAAATTTAACAAGTCTCCTTTGATATTCTTTCCATAATTATTAATAAATAATACTTTTAGATTAAAGGTATTTATAATATTGTTAATATTTAGTACAATCTACAGTAGATTAATCAATCACTCACGATAATTATTTTGTTAATGCCATCAAAAATGGATGGTAAGATTATGAAAAATCTCCTATTATGAACAGAACTCGCTTGCAATCTGTGATAAAATATTTAAAAATGAATCAAAATAACTAACATTATTTAATGGTGGTACTGTGAAAGTATGGCCGAGAATTAACTCAAGTTCCCCAATTGAAGGGATTGCACATCTATCATGTTAGCTGCAGGTGGTTCAAAGATTCAAAATACAATTTGCATTTACATTATTAACCTGCAAGCCGCCTAATGGGGTATGGCAGGGGGTGTGGAAACACCGAACCTATTAATAGGCTACCTGATTGGTATTCCTTATGCTATCAGAAAAAAGAAACCTTTAATATCTATCCATTCTCGCTATAATCTCGCAAAATTTCTTTGTTGCCTAGTCTCGGAAATCGCGTTCGCTGAGAACGGGAATCACGTGTTTCGTCATGCAAATCTGTACTTAAAAATTTCTGGAATAACTTGTGCCTCTACTCTGTTCTTCTATCCTTTAGAGATTTCCAGCCAAGGATTTTGATAATTTCTGATACACTGCTATCAAAACTATAATCTCCCTTAACGAAACCAGACTCTGTGCATTGAACGCACTCTAGCTCCTAGATCAGACCCTTCTCCTGTGGATTCCATACTGAGCAACAAGAGCCAAGAAATGGACGCCACCTCTTTGACAGACCTCGATTGACAACCCCTGAAAATGCAGTAACATAGCCTTTAAGTCCTATCAGCTGATCCCACTACATGTTGAATGTGCGTTTTAATCGAAAGTTACTACTGAAAAGGACTCCTTAATATCTATACTGACTTATGAATTATAACGTTGCGCCACTGATGTGATGGATGTTTGACTTAAGTTATGGTTCTACACACCTAGATGGTGCTTGTCTAAAAATTAGATCTGAGCTTTGATGAAAAATTTTAATTTAGAATCGGAAAAGGAAGACATTTTGTAATGGCACATACAGAAAGCATAGGATATTTTCAAATGTCATACGGAAATATTAGTGAAAATATTAAGCATTATTCTGTTCCTCAATTAATCAAATAGTCTCGTAATGTGCCCAAAGTTTAGGTTAGCTTTATTACTGACCTGTTGTATGATTTGACATTTAGACAATGAAAAATAATTACATCTGTATTTATTTTACCCATTCTATCAATTTATACCAATGAGATTTACAAAGACCACAGCACACATGGAGTTGACGAGTATAGCAAGTAAATAACAAATAAATCTAAAGGATAGAAGCTCAATACTTATTGTGGGGAGAATCCATGGTTATCTACATCTACATCTACATTAGTACCCTGCATGCCGCCTTTCGGCGTGTGGCAGGGGGTGTAAGCACCATGAATTTACTGAATTTACTTCGCTAATCTATTACTTTCGCGTATCGTTCGCGGAAAAAATGAATTCTTGTATCGATTCGTTTTAGCATCTATTTCTCTGATCTTTCTCGCAGTGTCTGAACGGCCTATGTAACATGGGGGGCGCATTATGT
>KZ309558.1:105812-123891 GCA_000376725.2 Ladona fulva
AGACCTGCGTCTCTCAAAAACTTTAAAACTCTGTTGAGATTTCCTGTGTCATTATTTAAAATATCTCTAAGCTCACCCCTGATATTTATATGATTCCTTAAGGCCTGATATTGTTCGCAGGTTGTGAGGATGTGTTTAATAGTGAGTGGGGAGTTACATCTACCGCACATAGGAACTTCCTTACCATCTGTGAAGAGGTATGAGTGTGTAAGAGCGCAGTGGCCTATTCTCAAACGCGCAATCACTACTTCCTCACGCCTACTCCTGCGACACGAAGTTTGCCATGAGTGAACATCTTGTTTTATTTCCCGGAGTTTGTTGCTGGTTAGATTTTGCCATTTTCGGTGCCATTTCTCATGTATATTTCCCCTGAGCATCATTTTCAAGTCATCGGCAGAAATATAATCTGAGTCTATTGTTTGTTTAAGGAGAGCATTCTTGGCTGCTGTATCGGCATCCTCATTGCCTCTTATTCCAACATGCCCTGGAACCCAACAGAAAATAACCTTGGTCCCCTGTGAGTGCAGGGCGATCAAGGATGTATGGATCTTTTGTACAATCGGGTGTGAGGGGGAAAAGGATGCAATAGCTTGTAATGAACTCAGTGAATCTGTACAGATCATGGATGATTTATTATGAGACCCAATTTGCTCAAGTGCTGTGTTAATTGCATGAAGTTCTGCTGTGTAGACACTGCATCCTTTCTGCAGTTTCAACCCTGTCACTCCAGAAATGAGAGAGACAACTGTACATGCTACATCCAGGTTAGATTTCGATCCATTGGAGCGTACTTGCATTGATCTGATAGGATCTTAGCAAAACTTTGTTGGTATAACTGTGGGGATGTTGTTCCAGGTTCCAGGTCTCTGGAAAGGGGTTGCGCCAAGGTGGGTGTCTTGGGGGCTTATTTACATACACAGGAGGTAGGTCCACTGCGATGTCATCTAACAGTTGTTTCAGTCGGATTGGCAGAGGTTTAGTGACCTGTTGTCTGTTATTAAAAAGTGTTAAAAAACGAGGGTTAAAAATAATTTCATAGCAGGGATGAGTTTTTGAAGGGAGGATCTTGCTAATGTAATTACATAAAAGTGTCTCTCTCCTTATTTCAAGTGGCGGTTCACCTGAATCTGAATACAATCTGAGAATAGGGCTTGTCCGGAATGCTCCTGTTGCAAGTCTTAGAGCAGCATGGTGTATTGAGGACAGAGGCTTTAAATAGGTGGAGCGAGCTTAGGAGTATATGAAGCAGCCATAATCCAGTTTTGACCTCACTAGAGCTCAATATATTCTGAGCATTGAGGTACCCCAATCCCCAAGATTGGTTGGAGAGATGCCGCAAGATATTCAAGAGTTTGAAACATCTGTCTTTCAAATTATTAATGTGGGTTCGCCAATTGAGCCTTTCATCTAGATCCATACCTAGGAAGCGTACTTTTTCAGTAAATGGTAGCAGCTGGTTGTTGAGCATAAGGGAGGGTTTAGGGAATAATCCTCTTAGCCTGTGGAAGTGGATGCATTTTGTCTTCTCTCTTGAAAACCGGAAGCCATTAGAGCGAGACCACTCCTGCAGCCGGTGCAAAGTCAGCTGGAGTTGTCTTTCAGCATTCCTTAGGTTTGGAGACCTGCAGAAAATGGCCAGGTCATCAACGTAGAGTGATGCCATTACAGGTCGCCTTATGCACTTGGCTACATCATCTATTGCTATAGCAAACAGAGTGACACTCAGTGCAGACCCCTGAGGCAGTCCATTCTCTTGTGTGAAGGATCTAGAGAAATGTTTACCAATCCTCACACAAAAAACTCGATCAGTTAAAAAACCTTTAATAAAAGCAAGGAGGTTACCCCTGATACCCCAGTCCTGCAATTTAAGCAAAATTTTGTGTCATCATACACAGTTGTAGGCCCGTTCAATGTCAAAAAAGATGCCAACAACATGTTGGCAAAGAAGAAATGCTTCCTGTATAAAATTTTCCACCCTAACCAGGTGATCTATTATGGATCTTCCTTGTCGGAACCCACATTGAATTTCTGACAGTAATTTATGCTTTTCCAGGTGCCAGACTAATCGTCGGTTTAGCATCCCCTCCAACACCTTGCAGAGACTGCTAGTTAAGGAAATCGGCCGGTAGCTGGTGGGCAGGAGTTTGTCTTTGCCCTGCTTTGGGATTGGGATGATGATAGATTTCCTCCATGATTCTGGGAATATTCCCTCACACCAGATTTTATTATATATCTTTAGAAGCTGCACCATGCCTGAGGGAGGTAGGTTCCTTAGGAACGCATTGTGCACCTGGTCAACACCAGGGCTAGAAATGAATGTTGTATACCATCGAAAGTAGATTATTATATGCACATCATATTTTATTAATAATTATAAATTTGTTAATTGATAAATAATATGTTTATAACTAATTATAAAATTTAATGTACAGATAGATAATTTCATGGAAAACCTGCTGACTGTTTCTTTAATTTACATTTTCATTACCATCTGTATTTGCAACGGCATATTAATAATGTAGCTTATTAACTGTCTAAATCACCTAGATGTTGATCAATCGAGTTGTCGGGCAAACAAGGAGTTGGTCAATCGAGCTGTCAGGCAAACGAGTTGTCGGTCAAACAAGTTGTTGGTCAACTGAGGGGTCGGTTGAGTGAGCGTCGGTCAAGCGAGGGTTGGTCAAAAGAGAAGATCCCGCCTAAATGAAATACATATTGCAAATTAAATATTATTCTTTCGAGGAAAACTGGATAACTGTTTGTAAATAGGCCACCTTTGTGAATATAATGTTTTAAACATTTGTCACAATAGAGCAACAAATTTTTACATAATAATATACAGCTCAGAACTTTTCTAATACTGTCTTTACTCAAATACAAGATGAGGTTTTTTACCAAATTTAGCACCAAAAAAATGTAGGGCTGTCTTATTTTGTGATGTAAAAAAATAAAACTTTTAAAATATAGCAATATTGTATAAACCCACATATAAAACACATCAAATGTTAGACAACCAGACTATATTATCAGCCCATTAGGAAAGTGTACCTTACCAATTTCTATGAAAATTTACAACATTATGGATCAAAATGATAATATTAAAATTGCAAAATAAAGATTTAATTACAATTTTCAGTTACATATCTATATAGATAATACACAATAATGCTTTAAAATTTAGAATGAAATTTGCATGGTGTGCATTCCTAATAATTATATATAACAATCCCTTATCAGGGTGTCCACTATTCTGTCATTAAGAAATTTCCTGAGTTTCCAGGGAAATAATTTCTTTTCCCCAAGGTTGATCTTCATCCACAAATAAATATATTTTTGTCAAAATATCAGACATGTGGTAATTATTAGATACTTAATGTAACAAAAATGGCTACAAACACTTAATAGATTCATTATAATATTGTTTAGGTACCAGACCTAGACTCAAACAAGCCAGAAGGTCACCTGGGACTTGAAGATTTGAGATTAAATAACGTTTAGTTTGTCAAAGCGAATTATTTCATTAGAATATTTTTTCCTTTTCATACTTACATATGTCTTTTCAAACCAAACATTAAGTAAAACTATTGTTAAAATGTTTCCTATCCGGAAGGAGTGACCGAGAGCCTCCTTGTCTAGGTCATCCGTGGGCTAGTCCTGATGAGTAACCAGCTATAGGTTTATTGGCTCTATGCCATAAGAGTATGTGAATACAAAAAGACTACTGAGTATATGCACCATACTGATTAGAAACTCTTGTATTCCCAAGTTATTGATGGGGATCCTACTTTAAAGGAGTGTAACTATATTACAAAATGTAAGCAAAACCTATAAAAAATACAGATGTGTATTGTTTCATTAAAATAATACACCTGAACAATAGTTCCAGCAGTGGCATGAATAACATCATTTTGGTTGTGCAAACACTTACTATTATCATTGACTATCAGAAAGCTTTAAAATACAAGCACAGGGAAGTCATTTCTTGAAATTAAAGGGCAGAGGAAAAACAAAATAGTTCCTCTAAACAATACAACATAAATTAGATACCTGTACAATCCCACATTGTGTATTTGCCAAAACATTGTGTGTAGAAGGAGCACATCTACATCTTAAAAGCTTTAACCCTTTATAGGGCAGTGGTCCCTGTAGGGACACTTTTTTGCAGCCTTATTTGAGAATTTCTTCACAGAATTAGTGTTCTAATGCTTATTAACCCCTTAATTGTCTATAGATGTGCCTCCATGTCACTAGCCAGGCTGGGAGCACGCCTATAGACTTTCGAAATAATCCCTCTCTTGATGGGGAAAGCGTTTTTAGATGCCAAATCTTAATCCTAGTCCTTCTTGTTGGTCCTGCCATCTTACGAGATCCTTTATTGCTTAGTATTTCTTTCTGTTCTTATTTGAATCGTCTTCACACATTGGACGGTCTTCCCCAAAATTTCGACCTTTCAGGGTAATACCACCCAAAGCTACCGTTTTACTCTTTACTGTCTTTCTCAAGTTTTTCTGGAGGAATGCGAGCTCATTAAAATTGTTTAAAATAAATCTTGTGTTAAATTATTTATTAAAGAAATTCTCAGTGAGTTACAAACTCTATGCTGAAATTTCTATCGACAAGAGTTTACTACCGTGGAAAGGGCAGTTGTCATGGAAAGTTTTTATTCCTAAGAAAATATCTCATTTTGGAATGGAATCTTTAAAACTTAGGCAAAGTTAGGATATGTACGGAACATTATGATATATACTGGAAAGGATACTGATTTAAAAAATGTAATAGAAGGTGTTGATTTGAAAAACTTTACCAAGCCTACAAAAATAGTGCTAAATTTATCAGAAAAGCTTCTGAATAAAGGGTATTTGATAGGCTTAGATAATTATTATAGCAGCCCTGAAATTTTTGATTTACTTACTATACTATAAACGGATGCTGTTGGAACTGTCTGTTGAAATCGCAAGGAGCTTCCAAAAGATGTAACGAATACAAAATTGCAAAAAGGAGAAGTTGTTGCGGCATTCCGAAAAAAGTTGATGGTGTTGAAAAGGCGAGACAGAAGTGATGTTTATATGCTTAGCAGTATTCACGATACAAAAATGAAGTCGGTAAAAGAAAGAAAGGGTGGTATGAAGATGAAACCAGAGGTTTGCATTTATTATAATGATGCAATGGGTGGCTGTGTGCTGCTCCTTGCTTCCAGGTATACCATGCAGAAAAGGGCATCTGACATTCAGCGCAACCAGCGCGTAGTGTAAATTTTGTACGGTGAAAATGTACTGTAAATTGTGTACAGTGTAAATATATACACCTTGATGTAGGGGATCCCGCAAAAAAATAATTATCTGATGAGTACTGCATTTACTTTCAGCATTCATTTGCGTACAATATTGTGCGAGATATTTTTACAAAGGATTTCAAAGCAGTAGTTCAAGCAGTCGTAATAATTGGTTTTGGTAAAACTATGGCATGAACTTATGAGCAAATCAAAATCGATGTGTGAAATGTAACTTTCACTCGCTGAAAAATTTTTGGGCATACGCTACCAAGCCTACCAAGAGTTTGCCTGCTATGGGCCAATAGCGTGCCACCCACGTGCCTTCGACGGAGTTCCAAACACTTGAATGTCCCGTAAGTGTCATAAAAGGGACAGCTGTAGAAGGGCACAAGGCTAGAGAACCTTGAAAGGACTCTTATCCCCCAATGCACTAAGATCACCATTATACAAACGTTCGAGATCAGTTATCCTAGCTCCCTCGAAACAAAATCTTTACATTTTGATCTGAGATCCTACAATGTATATTATAAACAAATTACCTCAGAGAGGAGAAGAATGGCCTGAAATATAGCAGCCTAGCCTAGCGTAAGTGCCAAATGTTTATTTTTTTGTTTTCAATTGTAGGAAGATTAATGGAAGTAAGCTCGACTCATAATTTGCATGTGCCCCTTGAAGATATGCAACCAAGCAATTGTTTAATTCTTTGTTCTTCTGGAAATTTGCATTTTTAAATTATAAAATTTATCAGAAAGGATATAAACTGAATAAAAGATAATAAAAAAACTTTTAGAATTGATTGAGTTCTCAATAAAAAATATTTAAAATTCTTCATTTCTATAATTTTTATCGTAAGATAAAATTGTTAATATTTAAAATTTTTCAAAATAAAAATCACAGATCATCACAGAATCACTAGATATAATGAGAATTTTCATTCAAAATTCAGTAGAATTTTTCCCCATCCTGCAAATGTTAAGGTAATATTAGCCCCCAGTTGAGGTTAAGCATCCTCAAGTAGAAAGAAATTTTTTCTTCCTGCTATTTACCATAAGTCACAAAAATTCAATAAGTATCACAGCCTGTCATTTGTCTCCACTTAAAACTTCCTGCTATCGTCTATCAGATTACATTTTCAGGAGATTATTTTTATGATTATCTTCTTTTTTGATGGTTGTACTTTAATTATATGTATTGTTTCGGAAGATTTTTTGTCAAGAAGAAAATTATAATAATAATAAATCGACTTTATTTCAGGGCGAGATTGAGACTAGTAAGTCTCTTCTTACATCTAACCCTACATTGAGACTAGTAAGTCTCTTCTTACATCTAACCCCTATAATTATAGGTGTTTACAGACAATTTTGTTCACCTGGATGTGAAGCAGCTGCTTAATTTTTGTTGGAAAATGTCTTTACAACAGTAACATAGTTTATTTTTTATAACTTTATTAAATGTTAGTGAAAATCAACCTATGGCAGTAATTTGGTTAAAATTATAACTCTTTGAATGGATTCTTCTTTCTGTACTATTTCTTCATCTACTATCTCATCTTCTTCCTTTAAGTCTTTGGCATCACAAATTTCTTCTACATCCTCTGGGGAACCAGAGTTGTTTTCAAGATCATCACATTGGACAAACTCTTCAAAATTTGTGTCCATGTCAGGAGAAATTTTCACCCAATTTTCATGATCAGTCACATCCACATCCATAGAATTATTACAATTGAATCCAGCCTTCGTAGAACAATTTGATATTGTTTGAGTTGTATCTGAATTCCAGGCAGCTGTTACCCTGTGCAGTGCCACGTCTTTTTTTGTCTTAATGTTCCATAAGCGATGAGAAATGCATGGTTCACATGCTTGAATTTAGACGAAGAAATTGAAAGAGAAAAAGTCTGCCGCAGCTGGGAATCGAACCCGGGTCTCCCACTTTTCGGGCGGAAGTTCTGTCGTGGTAGAGGACAGAGCACCCGCCCGGAAAGTGGGGGACCCGGGTACGATTCCCGGCTGCGGCAGACTTTTTCTCTTTCAATTTCTTCGTCGTTCCTTGGTAGGTTTTGCAGTTTTCTTAAGTGTAATTTCCATTTCCCTTCTCAAGAGCATTTTTCTGCAAAATTTATGAGCTGAAATACTGTTGATTGCATTCTTACTCCATATTATTATTTATCTTCTTCATCTGTCGCTGAGTTTTTGTTCATCTTTTAACTTAATTCATGGTAGTGAGCTTCCTCTTAATAATCTTACATTATAAAAGCTGTTATAGATTATTTGTATCAGAAAAGTTCATCTTGCAGTTATGAAGAGCATAAAACATAATTAAGTAGTTCTCTTCAATCATGCAATGATATAAATTTTTTTATTAGAGGATAATTGAAGCAGCAAAAATAACTTAATCCCATATGTTCGGAAAATAGTGAATTAACCATAAGATTCAGGATGAAATAAGGATATCTGACTTTCATTCTCTTTTAGTACTATACTGCTAAAATAGTAAAAAGCAACACTAAATTTTAACTAGATTTTATGTTAATGATATAAATGCCTTCTACATGTTTCACAAATATTTAAAGAGGCACTGACAAAGTGTTTCACTCAGCTCCCTCCTTCCAATAGCCAATGGAATAGAAAAAGTAGAAACTTTAGACTTGCTCTCTTCGTGCTTCACACTAGTTACATGGGTTATGTCCAAGGTTGTAAGAATTGTGTAACTGGGTGTACATAAATCTCCCAGAAAATCAGGAACTTTGCCAACAAAAGTGAAGGACATACTCAAAGGGAATTGAGGACATCTGATTGACTGAAATGGAAACTATAAGGATGTCATCCAATAGGAAAAGTGGAAGGAGAGTTTGATGAGCGGAGGGTACCTAATGGATGTATATAAACACACTTGGACTACACTCAACAATTCATCCTGAAGATGCTGCCAGAGGAAGTCATTGAAACGTCTGTCTGTATTGAAAAGGCAGTCACTCAGCTGATAACTTAGTTCTTAGTACATCATCTTCACTGAGAAAACACCAGATTATTCTGAATGAACACAAGTTAATTTTGTGGCAAAAACAGGATTTCTCAAGCATTAGACCAAGAAGTTATTGTGACATTTGACAGTAATGTTTTTTTCAGTGGATAGCCCCACTTTATCAACTCAAAGCCCTTTTTTGATAACTTTACATTGAAATACACAGTTAAGGCTCATAGCTAGATCATGCATTCAGAGATGTCGTAAAAGTGTCTTACTAAGTTAAAGTCTTAAAGTTAGTAACCTATCTGGGACCAAGGAAAAGGGTGTAAGGTAACTTTGCACATTAAGATGTGCAATTAGGAATGTTCCCAAGGAGAAACAGACATGGGAATGTCTGACTCAAACCTGGATCTTCTATTCTCCACTTCCACAGTGGTTGCTGCAAACAAACCACTCGCCCCCCAAATGGCAAGAACAGGCTCAATTGGATAGAGCAGTTTCTTGTGGAAAGTGGAAGATCCAAATCCCTGTCAGACTTTTTTGTCCATTTCTCCTTGGGAATAGACTAATTTTGGATCTCAGACAATTCCTCCTCAACATATCTGAGCTCAACAAATTCAAATTTATAAATACAGCAATTTGAGAGAGCATCATCATGACAGCTTATGAAGTTGGTTATGGGATCAGAAATTTAGAAGAATGGCCATTAACTCCAGATATGCACACCAAAATATTAAAATTTAAATAGTATAAAATATTGGAGGTATACAAAGGAGCTATTTTTAAAACTGCAAATTCCTTCAATTGATTATGAATGGCAAAAGAAGCTCTTACCTTTTCAACTGTTTGGACAGACTTGGCTTGAGCTTGAAGAGTGTCAAAGCTCAATTTCAACTCAGACAACAAGTTCTCAGCTTCCAGGAGGTATTTTCTACAAAAAAGTAGGAGTATTCAAACCTTTAATATAAAATGCAGATGCCTTTCATTAAGGAAAAAATTTAAGCAGACATTAAATACTGTTAATTATCCAAGACATTTCTACCATTTTGAATAACCCGTAAGTGTGACTGCTTACCTGTGTACGTAGGTCGCTGATACCATGCAATTCTACTTTTGGACCCAAAATAAATAATTAAAGAATTAAGTGTATAATGCCACTTCATTTTAAAATTCAATATGTTAAATTTTAAATTGTTTTAGAATGTCAGACTGGTTAGATTGTATTAGAATGTCACCAATTCAGGATGACCAGGACCAAGTTTTCTAAAAGAATTTCCTGAAAATATTGGGAAATGTACTCATCCCATGAGGAAACTTATGAGAAATGAATTTGTAGTAAATATGTTTTGCTTTAATTTGAATTCAATAGAACCATTGTAGGCACAATAGTTCCTTCAGAAATGGCATAAAAATTTTTGCAAAAATGGGTTTTTGGAGAAAATCAAAAGAATAATTTTGAGTCCAACAAATATCAATTATGTTCTAATCAAATAAGTTATAACTAACTTGTGCATGTGTTGTCTAATTGCTATGTTTATCATCAACTCAAGGACAAAGGAGATTTAAACAACTCTTACTCCAGATAGGGTTTAAATGGATTTGGGCAATTTTCAGCTGCTGCAACATAAGTTTATTATTCAGATTTCATAAATTGGAATCACTTCAAGATTTGGATTTGTTTTACTGAAAGATGGGCTATACATTCTTAGTTTTTTATTCATCTACCTTATGTAATTTGTAATTCAAAACCTTATGATTGCAAAATTCGATAATTTCATTGAAGTATACTGCCATTTCTAGCTCCAGTTTAACTAACATGATGCCTTATTGTGTCTCTTTACCACAAGCTATCATCTTGTTCTCACACTCAATATCAGGTGATTTTTCATCTTTATCCTGCTGACCCAGAGAAAATATGACTGCAGTCCGCCTACTCAATGGACCAGAGGAATCTTTCGCTTTTTTTCAAAACAAAGTATCAGAAATTATCATTATCAGAAATCAGTTTACAAAATATTCCCTGGTGCTTCATAAAGGCAGTTAAAAGTAGATAGGTAATTTCTTTCTCTTACGCTCATCTGCATTGTATCTCTTTCAGGCAAAGAAATTAGATTTTTTCAAGATTAGTTTCCAAGACAAAATTCTTGAATTCAACAAAAATTTATGCGCAATTGATTTGATGAATTTTCTGGCAAATCGATTTGTTTCGTTTCTAACATTTTCTACTGATTCCTCATCAAATACAGTCCAAAACAATGTACAGCATCAGTTACATTCTTAGCCATCCATGGAGGCCCAAAATGTTGCAAAAAAGATTCCCTTCGTATGATATAACAGTCCAGAAACTTATGAAATTATAATGTAGCAGATTACTTTTAAAAAAGTATAAACAAAATAAAATCTGAGCAATGAATTCTTGCATCAATGAATTCTTTTGTATGATGGTATTTGAGGAAATATGAGGAAACTGGCATGGTAGAAAATGTATATATTTATTTAAACAAAGAGATAGAGATATATTCTGCTGAAGAAGGTATGCCTTAGGTTTATAAAAGATGAAAGATTTGAGGTACAGCATAAAGATTAGGGATGTAACTGAGCTTTGACTCGAAAAAGGTCGGAAACTCCGGTTCAAATTCACCTCCGAATCCGATTCCAGTTCTGATACTATCAAACTGGAATTTTAACAGGGTTAAAACTTCAAAGTAAATGGAATTAATTGAGCCCGTTCCGTCTTCAGTGCGGAGGTGTCTGTTAGGAGAGATAAGGAATAGCACAAATAATAACATTGTATCACTTGTTTAACGTTTGACACCCAACAATCGGCTGACTCACTTCTCAGTGTCGGTGCTGCGATGTGTGCTCAGACTTTTGATAGCCATGAAGCCAATAACAACTGCTATTTGGAACTTCTTCTGTGAAATTGATTCAAATACGGCGAAGTGCAATATTTACTACGACTTCGTTGAAGGGGTACTTAAAAGCACTTTATAGGGACGAGTATGAAGAACTCTTGCGGCTTGAGAAAGAGCCAAGGCTTGCTACTGAACGTGATCCGAAAACGCAACTTGAAAAGGCAAAAAACAGGTATGAAAACATCAGAATGAAACCTCCAAATCAGACTCTGCCTCTGATAAAGTCACCTCCGTAACATCCCTAATAAAGATGGTCGTAAATATCTCAACCAAGTATGCCATGGCAGGTTGTGATAAGAGTCAGGCTTAGAAGTACTTATAAGAGTGGGATTCTCAAGTGGAATTTTCAGTCAGTCATATCCTCTAAGGGGGTGGAGAGATTCCCATAAAAAATATAGTATCACTTAATTATTTATCACCTTTGACCGGTATCATTCTGCTATTGCAAAGTACCACTGCTTGCGATCAAGAGCACAGTGGTGTATCAACTATTGCTTTAAGGTTTCACACTCCTTGTCAATAACTACAGAGAAACCTATTTCTAGTGTTGTTTGGATGGATAAATTGAGTACATGTCTATAAACTGTTCTACACTAGAATATAAAGACATTTAGGCCAGACAACAGGAGTGGCATAAAAACGGAGGTGAAATTACACTACTGCAGAAGACGGAAATTAAAGAACAATGAAGCATCTGGATTAATTCTGATTATCAGAGAATCTCAATTCTTTCAATTTAACTCACTTTTTCACTAGAAATTAAGATACAATTGAATATCTCAGGCAAAACCAACATGGATACTGAGAAGTTTTTCAGTACTAACTTTACTACTTCAGTGTTTAGATGGTGAATAGCATATTGGTAGAGCCAATGTCATACTTTGAGTCAACTGCACTCTAACACCATACCTGTGTTGCTCCACTTCTTCAGATTCTCCAAAGAGTTGTTTCCTCAGCCCCACTATCTCTTCTTTCATTTCCTTTCCTTTGATCGGGTCCAATGGTATCACAGACAGCACAATCTGATTCATCTTTTGCAGCCACACATCTGCTTTGATGTACCTGTTCAAACATACAGAAATTAGAAAATTATGGTTATTTGGTGAGGGCATTCAATGCCATTCCTTCATCCACCAGCAGTAGAGGTGAAAATTCAGTTGTTAAACAGAAACATTGACTTCCCATCTCATCATTAATTTTGTATATAAGCATACCAAAAAATATGTTTTAGTAGTTTATTTGTGTGACCTTTTATATCTAAATGACAATGTCAAAAAGTACATGCATTCAAATTAAATGTAATGAATCAAATTAATCAACTAGCAGAAACCTTCCTTCATTAAATAATGCTTGCCCTACACTTTAAATACTAAAACTTTATTAGACTAGATTTTATTAGAAGAGATTACGAGATTAAGCTTATGATTAATGACACATATTCACAGATTTGTGTAATTCTAAATGATTACAAGTAGTCAAAATCAAAACTTCTGCTTGGACTTTGTGGAAATTTATCCTAAAACACAAAAAACTTTGTCTTTATTCCTCAAATAAATACAATATATTCTGATAAATAACATGCATCTACTAGATAACATACATTTTAAAAGTGTGATAAATGTATTTAAAAATTTTGTTGTTTTTCATAATAAAGTGTTTTAAAAATTGTTACTTTGCTGTTAAAGCATGTAAGAAAGAAAAGCATAAACATACACAGCTCATTTTAAGATAGAAGTTATTCAGTTTACAAAAGTGAATGGAAATTGTGCAGCAGGGAGAAAATTCATTATAAATTGAGCCAGTATGAGAGAGTGGCAAAAGAATGAGGAGATTTTTAAGAAACTGCATTGTGGAAAACACGCCATGAGCTACAGAAAGTACTTGCTGAACTTGAAAAGGAAGTTTACAATTGGGTTATTCTTGAAAGATCAAGAGGAATAAGACTCTCAACAACATGAAATTACTTCAAGCAAGGCAAATTGCCCAAGAGAAAAACATAATTGACTTCAAAGCATTTCCCTCTTGGGGATTCCAATTCATGATGAGAAATAATTTAAGTGTTGGTGCCTTGACAAGCACTGTCCAGAAACTACCTATGGATTGGGAGACCAAGGGGATAAAATTTATTTGTGAAAGAGAGCATTTTCTGAGAAGATACACATGTGGGTAATATGGATGAAGTGCCAGTAAGTTTTGACTTTCCAATTGCAAGGACTGTGAATCTTAAAAGTGCAAAGGAAGACGAATCAACCAACTTATGAGGAAATGTGCAAACGGATATCAGAAAGCTGGAATTCTGTGACAGTAACTTGCTGAAGAAGTTTTCATAAATCATTTGGAGATTTGCTGACTACAGAAACAAAAGAATCTGAAAACAATGAAGTTGGTGATGATAATGAAGATACTGAAGAAAGTGAAGCTGCTGATGTTCCAGTGGAAATACAGTGGATTTGTTATGATGTGACTCGGGAGATGAATTTTATGGTTTTGACCATATGAGATAAATTTATGGTTTATCTTTGCAGATTTCAATGTCATTCTTTTACTTATTACTTCATTTTCCTTTTTTAAGCTTTCTTCCTTTGTATTGCAGTCAAGAATGTTTTTTCACTACCGTAATGTTTTATAATAAATAAATTCTGTTGTGTTTTTAAATGTATTTATATGATTACATTAACATTTACAACTACTAATTAGTCACAATGACAATGTAGCCAATAGCAAAAGTGAAAGTCACCAGGAACCAACTATATAAATCCCCAGCATCAGAACATCTCGGCAATTTGTCCTCAAGATGGCGCATATGGAAGGACCCGAAATGTAGACTGACATCAAAGGAGCAACCCGGCAGGAAACCCAAGAGAACTTCCTACATCTTAAATGCCAGCAAAGTATGAGATCTTTCCTCATGACCAGTTTTAATATTTTAATGTCAAAAATGTTAGTGTGAATTAAAATCGATATGCTCAGGCGTTACTTGGTGGAAAGCCATACTAAATGAAATTGAAATACTTTGTAATTTTCCACAGGTGTTTATTTCGCGACCGGTTTCGTAAGAGGGTCTTACATCNCGGTTTAAACCCAGAAGGAAATAGGCTGCCGTAGAATTTCCAGGGTTTTTAGAAAAATGAAAAAAATTCCCTGATTATTCCAAGAGTTTTCCAGAACAATAAATATCCCTGATTTTTCCAGGTTTTCCCGGTTTTCCAGGTCGCCGCACACCCTGATTTGAGAACGACTTTCCTTAAGAATGGGTACCAATTGAACTAAATTAACCGGGCACAGGTCCTTGTGGAACAAATGCCCTGATGCTGAATTTGTGTTGCCAGTGCTTCCAATATGGTTTTTGTTCTGTAACCTTAAGATGTATGCACGTATGTGAATTTTCTGCTGTAAACCTGCTCATATTTTTGCTTAAAATAAATTTCATGTTGGAAAACATCTTTTCAAATTTCTAAGTGGAGTAAAACACAGACAAAATGGCAGAGTTAATTATTTCAGGGATGAAAACTTTGCAAGAAGTGATGCCTAACATCTTGTTCCGCAATAGCTTGAATAGCATTCATTGAAAGCTATGAAATACTATCAAAAGTAATGGCATTAGAACACTTGTGAAAAATCAAGGAAATACAGATTAAACGAGACGAGAATAGAACAACATACCCAAATAGCATGAGATAATCAATGTAATTCAGTTGAAAAGTAAAAAATATCACAGGAACAGCTGTGGTCACAAGGTCCAAATAATAATTAATTGTTGTTATTTTTGGGATTTAGAAAAGGTGCAGTGAAATGATTGCTTCAATAAATCAGTGAGCATAACTCAGATGATTAAGGATGCTAGATGAGAATCTTAAGAAGTTAGAATATTTAAATAAAGGATTAATTTACTGGATAAATTCAGAGAAAGCATATTCAGAGATGATGTAGCCAATATAATGCACCCACCATGTTACATAGGGTTCCGCAACAACTGAGCGCGTGACAACTGAGCGCCTGCGACAACTGAGCGCGTCTCACTACTAAAATTAGCCTTAAAACTATGTTATATTAATTTTGACAATCTAACAGATAGCNGCTCACATAGGGCTGTAGCGCCGAAGAGAAGAAGAGAATTAAGTTTCAAAATGATTGAATTCCAAATTTCAAAGTTGTGGATGTACAAATTCAAGATACTGGGAAAATATTTAAAAAAAACAGAAAATCATCATCTTCACTTGATATCAAGATTGTGCCATATCACAGTTATGTCAAGTTGACCAGACTCGGCACTTTCAAAACTTCCCACCCAGTCAGACTGAGAGAGAGAGAAGCAGGGTGGCAAACCTTACTTCTGCTCTTTCAAAAGCTGCCTTTAAAAGCTAGTTTTCAAAGTTGATGTCGTAGCGACATATTAATTATAAAAAAATATAACCTAATAAAGGTTTTAAATTCAAGTTTTTCAATTCAATTTTTTAACAATGGCCCTAAAATGGTTACGGTGGCTCATTACCTATCTTACGGGGCAAGTGGGTCTCTAACTCTGCGGAGTCCTTGTTGGGCAGGTCGGATGGGCGACACCGTTGTCCGAGATGGGCTCTGGGGTCTCTGGACTCCAGCGAGTGAGGGGTCTCAACACTGCGGAATCTTTGTCGGCCGGGTCGGTATAGTGATGCCGTAAGCCGAGTCTGACTCAGGGGTCTTCGAGACACTCCTCGAATCCCAAAATTGTGGCCCTTATATATGGATCGAGGCCTAAGGACTCTCGAGCTTACTCTGCATTTCCCGGGAGAAATGGGATGAGATGGTGCAGGGGTGGATAAACAAATAGAAGTAACGCTGGATGTGGCAGCGCCATCTTCTATGGCTCTGGAGTAATTATATAATATATAATGCCTTGATCCATAAGCTGTGATGTCGAGATACTGCTCGGAGGAAAGAAGACCAATTTTACATTATCTAACTCAAGGTGAGGTTGGGATGTCGCATTATCCAAAAATAACAATATTTTTCTCTTCTGAATTTTCATTTGTCTGTCTAAATTCTCCGACCACTTAGTCATGATATCCATGGTAATCCATGCTTTCGAATTAAATTTCCGTTACTCTATGTATAATGCAACTGTAAAATCTACAGTGGATAAGCGATACCTTCGAGTTAAGAACAAATATTAACTTTGTTCTAACTGTCACTTTTTGAACTCAAATCTCTCAAATCAGAATCACTGGCAAAGAATATCTCCAAAATATATTCTCCGAAGGAAATATCTTTTACAATAACAACTTTTATTTTAGCACCAAATCTAAGAAATATACACTAAAATGCTATGATTGAAATTACAGGTTATGAAAACATGACTAAAAATCACTGCATGAAGGATGCTATTTTAGCATGGCTCTGTGAAGATAAAATTCTTCTCAACTACGGCAGCGAGGAAAGATTCAGAGATCTCTCCAATCATCAAGAGACTGTCGGTATTCATTGGATTTCTTGGTCAAAGAGAGTACAATTTCCTTGAAAGATTGTCCTTATACTTTGATGAAGTATTGTTTTTAAGAGTAGCATAGTAAATCTTTCCGAGAGGTTTCGGATGTACAGTCATGAGCAAAAAAAAACTAAAAAATTGCGGGTAACATAAGATTCGGGATACTCTTAAAAACTCCTTCAGTGGAACAACACCATATTTCAACACTGTAAGGAGACCATGTCAAACATAACGGTGGTTATATTCTCTGCAAATGTGGGGGGTTTGGTTTAAAGAAATGGTAGGAGCATTGCGAGCGGTTCCCATAGCGGACACCCATTTAGGACAGACCTAATTTTAAGAAATACATTGATGGAAACGTTGCGTATACGCGATGGCAGCTCAAAATGTATGAGTTATAGACAGTGGAGATTGAATGAATTCGCAATTTAGAATCATCAATCAAGTCGAATACATCTTTTTACCACAAAATAACGTTATGGACCTCCAATTTACTGATTCTCTAACGGAAGGAGAACAGGTGCATGGAGCAGTCATATTTTCTTACCTACTGTCACCAACATTATCACAAACATGCCTGATATGTAATCTCAGAAAACTGTCCCAAAAAGTGATGGCGAACCTTATCTCGGATATTTCACATGGATCTTTAGTAATAATATTTCTATTAACACTAACCTCTGCAGTGTGCAAAAGGAAGCTGTTGATGGCTGTGGTGGAATCACAACTTCTGTACGGAGCGGAAATATGGGCCAGTGCCCTAAACACTGCAAAATATAGAAAACACATCACTGTGGTACAGAGAAGAGGAGCTCTCAGAGTGGCTTGCTCATACCGAACCGTCTCTGAAGCGGCCGTGCTGGTGATTGCTGGGACGATACCAATCGACCTGCTAGCAAAAGAGCGCAAGCGTATCTATGACATTAGACCAAGAGCAGGGAAAGAACAGGTAGCGAAAAAGGAAAGAAAACGCACAATGGAAGAATGGCAACGCAGCTGGGACCAGGAGAAGAAGGGCAGATGGACTCATCAATTGATAAAGCAGCTGACCCCATGGGTAGAGAGAGCGATAGGCGAAGTAAATTTTTATGTTACCCAATTCCTGAGTGTACTTCAGAGACTACCTATACAAAATGGGCAAGGTATCAACTCCCAACTGCACCCTTTGTGGGGCCCAAAAAGACGATACAGAACACACAGTGTTCCATTGCACCAATTGGAGTGACCGACGGGCAGTACTAGAAGATATCACCGGTCAACTTACGACCGAAAATATAATTGATAGAATGATCGAACATAGAGAAAAATGGAACGCAATAGCGCAGTTCATAGAGTCAGTCCTGAGAGATAAAAAAGAGAACGGATGTCTGAAGAACTGAAGAGAAGAGTATAAGTGAAGAGGAAAGTTAACTAACTAGGGAATAAGGACCACGCCGAAGTAATGCGCAAGCGGTGCCAGCGTGA
>KZ309559.1:70207-82036 GCA_000376725.2 Ladona fulva
AAGGACCGCGGCTCCGCGAGCGAGTTCGCCGATTGTGGGGTGGTCCGCGGCTTGAGAGCGCGGCGACCTGTGCGGAAAGAGCCTCAATTTTCTGCAGGAGCTCTTCCAACGGAGGCGCTGCAGTAGTGGCGTAAACCGCTTGTTGGGGAGGTAGTGATATCTCCACTATTTTGTCAGCGAGTTCAGCCAACTTATCCATAGATAGGTCGGACTGGGCGGCAAGAATGGCCTGAGTATTTGCTGGGAGGCGCCGCATCCAAAGTTGGCGAAGAATGCTGTCCTGGATCGCGGTCGTCCCGGCCAACGAGCGTAGATGTCGTAAAAACTGAGAAAGCTTTCTATCGCCTATGTCTTCCTCCCCAATTATTATGAAACCGGTACCTCCCCGCCTGCGGCTCCAACGGCCGGAAGGCTTAGTCAAACGCCACATGTTTAATGGAGTTGGATGGAATACGACACTTTAAATTTCCATGTTTTAATCTCACCAAAAAGATTGTTTTTCATTTATTTACAGTACGTATATATGCAAAGAGAAGAGGTGAGGGTTTGGGGAGAATGGTCAGGGTATAAGGAATAGGGGTTGGAAAAAATATTTAGGAGTTCATTTCTGTCTTAATGTTAGGGAAACAAGAGATCTCCATTCCTTGTAAGCCATTCAGACGGCGATATTCGCGATGAATACTCCTCAGCTGGAAGGTACTGCTATACCCATACTACAACAGGTGAAAGGAAAATTTGGGTAAAGGATACCCCCTCCTGAAAGGGAAGTCACTATTGTATTCAGGGGATGTTAACCTCAGATTTCTTCCGATGCGCATCCTTTGCATTGCAGAATTCGTGGACCCCACTGCAGCCCATTGTATCCCCTCTGTCTAAAGAAATTCCCAATAGTCTTTGGGTGTAAAAGGGTTTGGAAAACCCAGCCTTAATGTTTTCTGGGAATGCATTCCCTAACCTACATAAAACTTTCCCTGGGAAGGGTGATCCCCTTGAAACCTTCGGATTTTCCAAAGCTAAAATTTTAGGGTTGATGACCTGTTCCACGCGCTCTTTCCTCTTTTTCGTTGTATATTGTCTATTAAATTACTGTTTATATTTACATTTACATAAATACCCCGCAAACCGCCGTATGGGGTATGAAAGAGGGTGTCAATACACCAAAGTCCCAAATTATTAATCATATTTACGCATCTAATACTATCTAGAAAAAGAGACCAAAAATAACTATCCGTTCGTGCAATAATCTCACGAAATTTTTTCGACGTCTGGTATCGAAAATTGCTTCCGCTAAGCGCAGGAATCACTATGTCGCNACCTTATCATCGAGTCGCCCAATATCGTGCACTTGCCAGCGTCTCTTGTATTGATGTCTTTCTTTCTGTTTCTACCTGCCACTGTCGTCCAGCCATCGCCGGTTTCTCCTCTCACAGACACAGATTTCTTGCAATTGGGTTCCTCTACATTTTCTCTCCCTCCGTTCTGATTTTCCTCCACTTCCGATGTCACCCCTGAAGTTCTGTTATGCGCTCTCTTCAGCTTATCAATTTCTTGGGTTAGCTCCTCTATTTTTACCTCCGCTTCTTTAAGTTTCCTCTTCATTGCCTGTAACTCGCTCTCATTTTCCATACGAGTGTTTTTCTCCTTCGTTTCCTCACATTCTTCGCACCTCCAGCAATCAGGCTTACTATCGTCGTGGATGCAGCGGGAACACTTTGAGTGGAGCCACTGAAATCCCTTCCTTAGCTTCCTATTGCACTTTTTGCACTTAATTTCCGTACCCATGACTTTTTCGCCACCCGTGGGTATTTCCACTATCGTACTTAGGCACAACCTTTCACCTGGTGAAAGTGGCGATGGTTGAGCGACGACTGGAGTGTTTCATGAGGGACAGACATCGGTTCAAAGAAAATCGCAACTAATTCTCGATTTTATTGAAAGTATCACTTTCCTAATTTTTCGTATATGTTAAGATTTAATATATATTAAATCACAGGATGCTGTTCGTAATTACTTTTACTGTAGAAAAAGTTTTTAGAAATAATTATGGATAACTTTCTTTCTCTATGCAAATGCGGACACTGTTTCCTCTTAAAAATACTCGTGGCCATAAGATTAACGTTGTGTCAGGATGTGTCGAACCCCATACCTTGACAGAGGAAGCAGTTTCCTATATTCATCAAGTTATGGTGAGATGATGGTAGATAGCTCTTGCGCAGTTTTACGCGGTAATTTAAACAACACGGCTACTGGGTTACCGATTTTGGTATTTATAACTCTCAATTTGTCCTTAAATGCGACATTCACTTAATGCCCAAAGAAAAAACGAAATTAAAGGTTACAAAGCATGATTTATTTGAATAGTAGACGTATTACATATAAAATCGAAAAGTGTCATACATGAAGGATGTTTCAGCAATATCAAAAGTAAGGCATACAACGAACTGCACATTGAAAGCTATTGTTCATACTGGAGGAAACTGCACAGTAATATCAATGGTAAGTTTAATCAAAATATTGGACCAATGCCAACAATGGAACAAGTTCTGCCTAATACATATCTTTAAAGTACCCAACTTAAAAGTCACTTCATTAGATAACTAATCACTATGGAAACAGCATACTTAAGAAACAAAGATTCTCTACACAAGAATCACTGAAATTCATCCACACAACAGTACATAACTGCTGAAATTTCCCACCAAACTTGCTAAAGCAAGCATCTTTTTAAGATGATGATTCTGTTTCCAGGCCTCATTTTCATTTGTGAAGAGTTTGAATTTGGAAAAAGGAAGAATATGAGAAAATGTGGCAATACGAATGTGCACATGGTGATCTTTTTTTAAATTCAAGGCTTCCTTCCTTCAAAAATCCACTGCTCAGAGAAAATTCTTCAAAAACTAGAAAGAAGAAAATTTTGTCAGTTTTCCCATTCAAATGCAATATAAAAGCACAGGTATCCAAATTGCAACATGAAACTTACAACCACTTTTCCATTAACTTGGAATCGAATAAGAAAGAGCAATTGAATTGCCAAGCAGAAATGGACATCGGAAAAGTCTGACAGGAACTTGTACCAAGAATCTTTTGCATTCCAAGTTGCTGCATCACTAAATAAAGCTATCAAACAAGGGACTCCCAAATACCCAAGTTAGCAATGCACTCGACTTCAGTGAAAGCAGTCTTGGGTTTGATTCCCGGTGATGCCTACATGCAAAATGATCTGTTGTTGATGCACTATTAACATTAATACTACTACTACCATCAAGCAAGAACAGACTGTTGTGCTGTTTTGGGAGATTTTGCAGGCTTCCTTCTACATCAACTTTACTCCTTTTCTTGTTATAACAAACAAAAGAATGATCCATGAGACCACTTAAAACAGAAAATGGAGACTGACCTGGAACAGAGAGAGTAAGATATATAAGCATAAGAGAAAACAAAGATGAATTATTAACCTCTGAAGGTATTTAGAAACACACAAACATTTGTTTTTATGCAGTTTCATCATTACAAACTTCAGGAGACAAGCATCACTTACCATCACTTTCCAGTCACTTGGCATCACCTACCAATAAATAACATGCATATCCATGAGACCACTTAAAACAGAAAATGGAGACTGACCTGGAACAGAGAGAGTAAGATATATAACCATAAGAGAAAACAAAGATGAATTATTAACCTCCGAAGGTATTTAGAAACACACAAACATTTGTTTTTATGCAGTTCTATCATTACAAACTTCAGGAGACATGCATCACTTTCCAGTCACTTGGCATCACCTACCAATAAATAACATGCATATCCAGGAGACCACTTAAAACAGAAAATGGAGACTGACCTGGAACAGAGAGAGTAAGAAATATAAGCAAAAAAAGAAAACAAAGAGGAATTAGTGACTTCTGAAGGTATTTAGAAACAAACAAACTTATTATGCACATGCAGACTTATTTTTATGCACTTATTAATCGCCATTCATAACTTATGTCTTACCATCACTTTCTTCTCTTTTCTTGGCACCAACAAAGAATCGCCCTTCTCACAGACACCTCAATGGTAGATTTCTTCAGATCCCTCTAGTGCTAGCTGCAAATTCTTACGAGTGTCATTCATGCAAACGATCCACCTAAGAATTTCTCATTAACATCAGGGTTCTGACAAAAGTCGACCGACTTCCGACATCTATGAATGACGTTATTGGTAGATAGAAATACAAGTGATAGACATATATCTGACAACATAAGAGCCATTTCGAAGGCCCTGTTTATGAGTAAAATATTAGTTCAACACGAAAGATAAACAGCACTGAGTGGGCCATCTGCATGATCACAAAATATTTTCATTATCAATACAATTGGCATTGCAGATTGTTTTGCAACTTTGTGCCAGAGTGTTGGCATATGGAATCTCAGTAGGAAAAGCATTTTGGACAGTGATAGTAATTTCGATGATAGTTAAAAGCATTATGAATTAGCATTTAACAGTTGAAGGTTTTCAGAAATGAAACAGAGTAAGTAATAATAAAAATATTCCATCTCCAACTTTATTTGCCATATCCAAATGTCACCATGTCCATAACTCAATAATGGTTTTAGTCAAAATTCAAGTGATAACATTGCGCACTTTACCCATCGTAAATTAACTGATGATCGTTAATTAACAGAAGATATTACAAATTATTCTCTTTCTCAAGGAGAAACTAACGAGAATAAAGTCCGACAGAACCGGGGTTCGAACATTCAGGAGTAACGGTAAACACAAATTGCACCCAATTCTATTTGATTTGGGATATGAAAGAGATTCTTAGCTGAAAGGATTTTAAACCTTTGCACCAGCTTTTTGGGTCGATTTACAAAGACATATGGGAAACGAGTTCGTGGATATAAACAGAAAGCTACAGATTGCCTATTTCCAATTTCTTTAAGGAGCAAGTAATTAGAATACTATATTAAGTTTCACTCATGTTTCAACAGGAAAGACGCATTGAAACGTATGCACTACAAAATACTTGCATACCTCTCTGTTTAGGGAAACAAAACATGCGCTTTTCCTCAACGTCCACTCCAGTCATAATGGGACAATCTATTACTGCACATCTCACCTTGTTTTTCGGCATAGCTGCAGCCAAACTATCCTTAAGACCCACAAGTTACCAGTTAGAGAAGTTTTCAAAATGGTCGCATACAGGTTTGAACGATTGTTCTGGCCGTTATGACCCTTACTTCCGCGCAGGCGGCAGGCCTTCTTCTAGTTATGGTCGCAGAACACCAGAGGCGCAAACCATGACCGGATGTGCCTATCTAAGTAGACAGGCCCTGCGTTGTGTCTTCAAGACGTTGGATGGAGTATATAAGATAAGAAGGCAGTGCTTTACCCTTCTCGTGAGAGGGAAAACTCTGAGGGGAACGCGAATACCATCTATTGGAGATAAGACGTGAAAAAAAGTGATATCAAAATGTCCCATAAGGTTATCCCTCTATGCCAGGGTTTCACAAAATGAGTTCCACGGAACACTGGTGTTCCACGAAGAGTTTGTAAGTGTTCCGCGGAAACATATGAAGAATGATAATTCTTGTATGAATTTCAGTTCTGAATGAAGTTATAACATGTTTAAAAATCAGGGGCTCTTGATTTTATGAGAAGATTGGGTTTTCAATAAACCCTTGACTCTTACTTAAATGAAATCAATTATTACTAATATTTTACTGACAGAAAAAGTAACCCAGGTGTTCCGCTGATATNCGGGACTCGCTCAATTTATCATACGTATTTATGTGGGTGCCTATGTTTCCTAAACTCAGCCCTACCCTATTTAATCTCAATATCTCATCAAGTCCTTTATCACAGGCTAACCTAAAAAAGTACCCACATCACTGAAATGATCCCATGTGATGAGACAGATCAGAGAATGGACAGATCCCACACGTGGGGAGGAAGCCTCCAGCCTTTCCACCATAGAGGCAAGATCCGCCACCAACCTTCTGAGTTCCGCATTCTCGGCTCGGAGGGACTTGAGAGCAGCGATTTATTAGATTTAATTTCACTCTTTGCCCTTGAACAGATTAATACAGAAGCAACGCGAATGACTTCTCTCGGCAAAGGCAATATTATCGATCCACTTGCCACTAGTAATCCTTATCTGGTTCATATATCTAGTAGATGAAGGAATACCAGATCAGAAAATAATTACCGCCGTGCTTAAGGTAAATGCATTCCGTGTCACGTACGTTATATGCCTTTAAAAGAGCAGATTTCCAAGCGATTAAGGAATTTATGAAAGCGAACAGTTATGCATTTATTAGTTTTATTCAGGAATATTCCGTAGACGCGAACTCGTCAGAGTTTCTTTGTATCTTTCGCAAAGGTACCTTTAGATTTGATTCAACGAAATTGGTACGAGATCGCCAAGAGCCACGATGGGTTAAACCGAAAGTACGTTCTCTCCGAAGAAAACAGATAGTTATTCATTCGCGTATGAAGTCCTTTCCGAATAACAGTGTTAAATACGAGGAACAGCGGCTGAAATATTTAGACATCAAAATTAAAGCGAAGAATGAGGCTCGTAGCGAATTCGAAGCATAAAGATCTATTACATTGCGCGAATCGCTCGAAAAGAATCCAAAAGAGTTCTGGTCATACGTTCGTGAGAGTAGAGGCAAACAATCGACCGTTTTGCACCTTTTTGATAATAATGGAGAGACAGTNATCGTAAATTAACTGATGATCGTTAATTAACAGAAGATATTACAAATTATTCTCTTTCTCAAGGAGAAACTAACGAGAATAAAGTCCGACAGAACCGGGGTTCGAACATTCAGGAGTAACGGTAAACACAAATTGCACCCAATTCTATTTGATTTGGGATATGAAAGAGATTCTTAGCTGAAAGGATTTTAAACCTTTGCACCAGCTTTTTGGGTCGATTTACAAAGACATATGGGAAACGAGTTCGTGGATATAAACAGAAAGCTACAGATTGCCTATTTCCAATTTCTTTAAGGAGCAAGTAATTAGAATACTATATTAAGTTTCACTCATGTTTCAACAGGAAAGACGCATTGAAACGTATGCACTACAAAATACTTGCATACCTCTCTGTTTAGGGAAACAAAACATGCGCTTTTCCTCAACGTCCACTCCAGTCATAATGGGACAATCTATTACTGCACATCTCACCTTGTTTTTCGGCATAGCTGCAGCCAAACTATCCTTAAGACCCACAAGTTACCAGTTAGAGAAGTTTTCAAAATGGTCGCATACAGGTTTGAACGATTGTTCTGGCCGTTATGACCCTTACTTCCGCGCAGGCGGCAGGCCTTCTTCTAGTTATGGTCGCAGAACACCAGAGGCGCAAACCATGACCGGATGTGCCTATCTAAGTAGACAGGCCCTGCGTTGTGTCTTCAAGACGTTGGATGGAGTATATAAGATAAGAAGGCAGTGCTTTACCCTTCTCGTGAGAGGGAAAACTCTGAGGGGAACGCGAATACCATCTATTGGAGATAAGACGTGAAAAAAAGTGATATCAAAATGTCCCATAAGGTTATCCCTCTATGCCAGGGTTTCACAAAATGAGTTCCACGGAACACTGGTGTTCCACGAAGAGTTTGTAAGTGTTCCGCGGAAACATATGAAGAATGATAATTCTTGTATGAATTTCAGTTCTGAATGAAGTTATAACATGTTCAAAAATCAGGGGCTCTTGATTTTATGAGAAGATTGGGTTTTCAATAAACCCTTGACTCTTACTTAAATGAAATCAATTATTAATTATATTTTACTGACAGAAAAAGTAACCCAGGTGTTCCGCTGATATCATAGAATTGATAAAGTGTTCCGTCGGAGGAAAAGTTTGGGAAACTCTGCTCTATGCCAATACTCTCGAAAACCAGCTTGTACTAAAAAGTTCTTCTCAGGAAAGTACAGGAATAGAATGATATACGTCCGAGCAAGTTGTAAGATAACTTGCTCTTTTATAAGCTCTGTTACGAAAATTGGTCTGTAGGAGCATAATAAGCGAAGTGTGGCTTCTGTTTGATTCCGGTTCCCTAAAATTCTACTGCGATTCCTTCTTTCCTCTCACTCGACTTAAGTTCCAAAATATACCCCCACCACTGTTCTCCTTCCTACCTGCAAATCACGTAGTACAACAGAAATTTTAGGTCCAGTGTCTGGACGCTAGAGCAGCGACAGAACATGCCCACAGACTTTTGCAAGTGATTGTACATATGTATACACACACACCGTTACATGCAAATGTTAATAATAACTTATCGAAATAAACACTGCTTTCATCACTTTTTACTCTTCCAGCTGTTCCAGCAGAGTCGGAGAGACGCTGGAGTGAGTCCAAAGGGGAGTCTGAGGTGGTTGTAGTTGTGGAGACGGAACGCGACGACGGCCGAGAGACGTGGACCAGAGGGGCAGACTTCCTCCTCTCCATCATCGGCTTCGCTGTCGATTTGGCCAACGTCTGGCGATTTCCCTATCTGTGCTACCGAAATGGAGGGGGTATGTCCACCTTATTCCACATCTCAGAAAATATCCGTATATAAAATCAGCACCGCTTGCCCCTTAACAAACGGATTAATTAAGATCTTTTATTTGCCATGTCCAACTCCCTTTGCCAGCGTGACTTCCTGTGACCGTAAGTTCCTTCACGCAGTCACTTCCATATTATACTGGTAAAATACATAGGTTGAAGACATTTCCCTTTAAGACCACTGATACGTGATAACACTTTAGAATATGCACTATACTTCAGAGGGTGTTCCAGCCAACTTTAACTCTTTTGTTCACTTCTTAATCCTGTTGTTCTCTCGTATTCTTTTCATCTATCTTACGTAGTGCGGGCCAAAAATTAACGCAACATCTGGCGGCGTGACGGAGCGGGAGACTTAGGAACAGTGTTGAGGAGTATACAGTGCACTCTGATAACCGTGTACAGGGGGGTACAGCCGCCCTGTACAGATAAAAATGCATCCCAGAAGTTAACAGATTTATTTTCAGTCTTTGCCCTTAAACAGATTAATACAAAAGCAACGCGAATGACTTCTCTCGGCAAAGGCAATATTCTCGATCTACTTGCCACTAGTCATCCTTATCTCGTTCAAAGATAATCCGTAAATGAAGGAATATCAGATCACAAAATAATAACCGCAGTGCCTAAGGTAAATGCATTCCGTGTCACGAAGCCCCAACGTAAGTTATATGTCTGCAAAAGAGCAGATTTTCAAGCGTTTAAGGAATTTATTACGGCGAACAGTTATGCATTTATTAGTTTTATTCAGGAACACTCGGCTGTGTTTAATACGAAGAACAGCGGCTGAAATATTTAGACATCAAAATTAAAGCGAAGAATGAGGCTCGTAGCGAATTCGAAGCATAAAGATCTATTACATTGCGCGAATCGCTCGAAAAGAATCCAAAATAGTTCTGGTCATACGTTCGTGAGAGTAGAGGCAAACTATCGACCGTTTTGCACCTTGTTGATAATAATGGAGAGACAGTAACAGATGCCTGTGATAAAGCGAACATTCTTAACCAGCATTTTAAAAAATGCTTCACATTATATGACGGTCGAGTCAACGCATTCCCCACCCGCGTTTCTTCCACAATGAGTAAGTTAGAATCGAATGAGTCAGGAATTAGAAACCTTTTATCACAGGTCGATAGTAAGAAATCTCCCGGGCCAGAAGGCGTGCCTGCATATGTAATATCTACGATAGCGAATGAGCTTGCTCCTCTCCTTCTCCGGTTTTTCAGTAAATCTTTAGATGAATGTACGGTTTCGGTCTCATGGAAGAAAGCGCACATTACTCCAGTGCAGAAAAAAGGCCGTAAAACACAACCAGACGACTTCTGATCGATATCGATAACGTCGGTATTTAGTAACATTCTTGAGCACATCGTCTGTAGTTATATAATGCGTTTTCTCAGTGAAAATGTTGCGATAACGGAAAGTCAACATGGGTTTCGTAAGGGTCGCTCCTGTGAGAGCCAGTTAGCACTTCTCAATCAGGACATAATGCATGCAGCCGACGAAGGCTTTAGGACAGATGCTATATTTTTGGATTTTAGAAAGGCATTCGATACAGTTCCGCACGCGAAGTTACTACAGAAACTAGAATCTTATGGAATCGATGATCAAATCATTCAGTGGATTAAGTCATTCTTGACATGCAGAAGCCAACGCGTAGTCTTAGATGGGGCTTTTTCTGATGAAGTGGAAGTGACATCAGGGGTACCTCAGGGCAGTGTTATTGGGCCCATATTATTCCTTATTTATATTAACGATATCGTAGACAACGTTAAGAGTAACGTACGGCTCTTTGCGGACGACACCCTTATATACAGAAAAATCCAAAACGCGGAGGATTCATTGATATTACAGAGTGACCTGGACGTTGTTACCAAATGGTGTAAAGATTGGCAGCTCAGTTTAAACATAGAGAAATGTGTAGCAATGAGCATGACCCGCTCTCAGATCAGAAGCGTGAGCCTAACTCCCTATCACATTAGCGGCTCAACGTTAGAATTCGTGAGTCAATACAAATATTTAGGGGTCGTTTTCAGTAGTAATTTATCATTTAAAACACATATACGGGATATAGTGGGGTCAGCCAATAGGACATTGAGGCTATGTAACCGCGTTCTTAGATGGATGATCTGGGTCCCGCTCCGAAGATTGAACCAGACTGACGCGCCTATCGGGGCACCCGCCTTATTTACTCGGCCAGCAAGGCTGCTGACCAGGCATATAAAACGGGACTGCCCGCGAAGGGCGGTCCCGATTGCAGAAGGATTGCAATCTCCAGAGACGTGGACCCAGGCCACTCCAAATGGCAATTCCTTTATTAACGATACAAATATTTTACAGATATTATTGTCATGAAACAAAACTCCACGACCCTTTTTAAGGGCGTGTACTACTGCCAAATTATCACAATGTACTGTAATACAATACAAATCATTTATTATTTCCTTTTGTAATAGAAGATAGGGTGCCAGCACTGCAATGAAACCCTCAGCATAATAGATAGATTGTTCTTCGGCTAGATTTCGTTTAGGGATCACACTAAATCTAAATGCACATTTCACTTGTGGCACCTCCTCAAGAACGCCTTGCTTTCGTAGTACCCGGACCATTGCCGCAGTATTAACACTTTCCCGGACGGATCTAAGATTCTTTTTTGCTCGTTTTACCGTCCTCCCGATGACGAACTCGACAGTTTAGATGATCTATCCGAATCTTTGCGTGTAATTAGAGATAAAATGAAGGATCCTATCATTGCCGTAGGAGGAGATTTTAACTTACCTAACATTGATTGGGAGAATGTAACTTATTCGAAATTTAGTAGAGAGAAGAAAATATCCCAGTGGTGCTAATATAGAGACAGAGCAGCAAAAATATAGAGACATGCGTAAGCTAATCAAGGAAGAAGCTCAGAAAGAATTTTGGTCATATGTGCGTGAAACTCGTGGAGGTCAGTCTTCCGTCCCCAGCCTAATCNTAATGCATGCAGCCGACGAAGGCTTTAGGACAGATGCTATATTTTTGGATTTTAGAAAGGCATTCGATACAGTTCCTCACGCGAAGTTATTACAGAAACTAGAATCTTATGGAATCAATCATCAAATCATTCAGTGGATTAAGTCATTCTTGACATGCAGAAGCCAACGCGTAGTCTTAGATGGGGCTTTTTCTGATGAAGTGGAAGTGACATCAGGGGTACCTCAGGGCAGTGTTATTGGGCCCATATTATTCCTTATTTATATTAACGATATCGTAGACAACGTTAAGAGTAACGTACGGCTCTTTGCGGACGA
>KZ309559.1:135119-148185 GCA_000376725.2 Ladona fulva
ACGTTAGTTAGGCCCCATCTGGAATATGCGGCGAGTATATGGGACCCAGCGGATGAAACGAACTCTCGCGAACTCGAGAAAGTGCAGCGTAAGGCGATACGTTTTGTTAAAAAGTGCTACGATAGAGAAGCAAGTGTAACGCAAATGCTCACAGACGCAGGTTGGGAATCCTTGAAAGAAAGGAGATTAGAAGCTAGGCTGCGATTGTTAGATAAATTCAGAGGAAATACATTTTCGGATGACGTAATTGATATTATGCGACCCCCCTGCTACTTTGCCCGATCCGACAGTGAGCGTAAAATAAGAGAAATAGACGCGAGGACAAGTCGTTTTAGAGACTCTTTTTTTCCGCGAACGATACGCGATAATAATAAATTAAAGAAGTAATTCTACTCTTGGTGTTTACACCCCCTGCCACACGCCGGAAGGCGGCTTGCAGGGTACTTATGTAGATGTAGATGTAGATGAAGTATATCCTCCATGTTTTTCCTCTCTCTCTATCTCTCTCTCTCTCTCTCTTTTCAAGGCTCGCTGGCTTGAAACTCACTGCCCCTTCATACAGGGTGGTAAGATTTATGTGGAACTGGGTGTACTTTCAAACGAAGATTCGTGACCGTAATAAATACGAATAAAAATATCTAAATAATTTATTCTAGAGAGAAAAAACGAAATACCCTGCTATGAATGAGGGTTTTCTAAAAACAGAAAATGATTTAAAGGGGCTTTTCCAGGACTTAACACTAATCTGCTGCTCAGCTAAGACGGGCGACACTGGAAAACAAATACCGGATAATGAGGGCTTGGTGGCCGTTGGCTTGTCACTCAGGGTCCGTGGAGGAGCTCCAGAGAACACGTCCTTTCACTTCGACACTCATTGTCAGGTAAAGAACCTGGGTTTCCCCACAATAACCCTGGCAGGGTTTCCCCGTGCCATACGCCTTACGGCGGTATTTATGTAAATGTGAATGTAAAAGAAGAATCTCTAACAATTCCGTAACGTTATCTTATTTCTTATGTCTTCTTAACACATACCTGGCTGATTTCTGTTGAACATTCTCATTCTTTTCGATATTCGTTTTATCATGCGGATCCCACACATTTGTTGCATATTCTAATAGAGGCCTCACTATTGTCTTATACTCTTTTGCTTCCCTATTACTTTCCTGCAAGTTTCTCATCACGTGATGCAGATTATTAAACTCTTTGGACACGATGTATGTGGGTACTCCAATCCAAATTATTAGTTATTATAACCCCCCAGTACATGCTTTTATTTACCTTGGGAATGTTCTCTCCATTAAGGTCATAACTAATTTCTCTCTATTTTCTCTTATTAGCGAACGTTATGTGTTTCATTTTCTTCGTATTTACCATCATTCCATTTATTAAAGACCACCTCTCAACAGCTTCAATGTCTTCCTGTAATATTTTGGTATCGTTTTCACAATTTATCTCTCTATAAATTATGCAATGATATGCAAGAAAGCCTTATTTTAGATTGTATGCCCTTTGGTAAGTCATTTATATAGATTAAGAAAAGTAATTGCCCGATTTCACTTCCCTGAGGCACTCCTGACGTTATATCTATTTTTCTCTGTATCTATTCTCCGTAGAGTCCCGTTTACGCCGCTTACTATGTTCTTGTACCAGTAAACGCCCCCGTCAAGCATGACGGAACTTAATTAACCCTGGCCTTCACGTAGACGAGAATAGTCTTCCTCGTCGTCGTTCCATCGTAGAAACTTAATGCAGTTTGTTTCAGATCTCTAAGTCAAGCCGTTTCTGAGATAAATAGGGGGACGGACAGACATTTGCTTTTCATGATATAATATGATTGGCACATCATGACTAGGGATTAGGACCTTAGTACCGTCTCACCCTAGCACCCGCTTCACTCCGCGCGCCCGTAAGATTATCGGAATATGGAAATATGGAATATGTTAGATGTGAAGTTAGTTAGTATCATCCTATCGGTAGTTCGGAGAAGCTCCAGAAATGGCGGAAAAAGCGTCGAAAAAGTGGCGAACAGTAATTTTCGTAAGCAAATTTCTCAAAAAGTATTGCTTTCAGGGTTATGAAATTTCAATTCTTAAATGCGTATTCCTTGCTCTAACAACGAAGACATCAGGTTTGTGTAACGCGGATTTACACGAAAATTTCAGGAAACGTTCCTTGCACCAAAATAACAGACACATGTCCGGCCGTTCAACTCAATGCGCCTTTGTTTCTGCAAAATGTGCAACTGAAAATCGAAGTTAGTCAACCACGCAACACACGTGCATTACCATACATATAGCGCAATTTTCCACCTACAAAAATATTTATCCGGTTATTTTCACAAACAATTTAATTTTTCACTAAGGAAAAGAAAAACTTTGTATGTTCCACAACTTTTCTTTTTTCGTTCCACACGTCCACGTTCCACAACCACAACTCTACATATTAATTTAATTTTTCTGTTATTTAATTTAATCTTCTTACCTCCCAGACATTCTCTACCTTTCTCGTCAACATTTATTCAAATATACGTTAGGTAGGTACTCCAGTATATATTGTACTGCTACACGTAGGTTATGGAGTCTCAGCCTTAACTACAAGTGTCTTTGACTTGGCCCTTTTATGTGGTATCAGTACCAACGGGAAACCCAAAAGTGAGACATCGATCATAGCTGTCATAGCTTCGATCCCAGAAGGCCCAAATACTCATTTTTCCATAAAGTATGCTTTGTGCGGATTATACAGAATTTATTTTGAGCCCTTCCCAGAACGATAGAGAATTGATAATCGAGATACTGCCATTAGACATGCTTTCGTAACCCAAACGGCAAAGATTTTTTCAATATGGTCTTGAGATCGTTTCCAGACTAGTATTAAAATCTCCTGTAAGAATCGACTGCTTATAAATTTTAACACTGCCGCTTGAACCCCTCCCTTTTAATTTGCCATTTTTCTTTCTTCATTTTTTACGGTTTTAATGTATCACGAAGTTTCTAGTAGAGAAATAGCCCGTTTCATTGCGATATTTTCAATACAATTTGTTTTAAATTGTAGAAAATGTTCTTCCCATATACTTACGGCGTTGTGCACACGTGGTTCTTCATCCCACAGTAGGATCCCATTCTCGCACTGAGATAGAGTGGGATATTCCCCATCAGTCGCTACAAAGGGAAGAATCTGAGAGAAAAAGTCGTTTGACAATGTCCTCTAGTAGCAACACAAGTTATAAGCATATCAAATTAACTAGGGTTACGGTGAAGTGTTTCGTTGGCAGTTAAGCATTCTTTTAGAAACATTGTGCACTTTATGTTTTCAAACCTTTTTTATTAACTATTAAATAATGTTATATCTGAAAAATGTCTTCATCTATACAGAAAATAACGGAAATGAAGCAATAAAAGTAGTCAATTTCTTTGCTAAAAATTAGATCGTATTAAAGTATAAGTTCAACAATACTACGATAATAAAAAATAAATCAATCGACAAACTAGCCAAGAATCAAAGTGATCTATCGCAGCATTCCCTCTTCACATCTTCAGCTAAATAAAGTAAACTAAAGAAGATACCTTTTCGTTTTGAGGTTGGAAGAACGTTTTCAAAAATCAATCACTCAAAAATGTTCTCTGCTCTTTTTCAACATGCAAGAAATAAAAAGCTAAATACGATATCCTAGTTATCTTGCTGTGGGGTGAGTGGGCAAGTAGCGAAGGAAAAGGCTTTGAATAGGTATTATTATGGCTAATGGATCGACCGAAAGGTAGAACACTTAACTATAATTTTAAAAAATACCGTTAAAAGTGCTATCAAAGTCATATCGCATTTTTTCACTCAGCCTCCTGGATTGCCTCTTTTTACTTTACAAGTATGATGTTGTTTATTACAGTAGAATAATTATTTCATGATTTTGTTATATTATCATAATTCTTACACACTTTGGTACTGAAAATTAATAAAACGATAACTTCTTTCACAATAAATAATTAGTGAGTTCATTATTAGTTATAAGTAAATTAATTATTAAATAATTTCATATTCATTAAACTAAACATTTCTCTGCATACAAAAATGGGGTTAGTAAGGATTATTAGGCTTAAAAATAGTGATGTCGGAAGAAGTAATTTCATTTTCTCCTCCTCAAGTAGAGTCAAAACGTGTTTTCTTGTAAAGATATTCAATTATTTCATCGCGAATTGTATTTTTGTTTAAATTATTTTCAGTACGGTGAATTAGACAAATGTGTTTATATATTTCAAGTATTAGCGACATTTACTTAAACTATGTATATTACTAAATTATAGATATTTTTCTGTTTCTTTGGTTAATCTGCGTTAACTTGAGGAAAGATACATTGGAATTTTTCCCCCTGATTTGTTAAAATTCCGTATATAAACCCGTGATAGCACTCGCCCGCAGGGAAAGTCATTAATGAATAAAACGTCGAGTTGACAGTTAACATAAATAGCTATACCTTGCCACGGGATGAATATGTTGTTTGAAAACAACATTTCATGAATGGAAAAACCAATACTAATGACAGGTCCCTTAAACCCCAATCTCGGTGATTCTTTCAAATAGTTCTTTAATTTAATGCTTGGGTTGCAGCAGTGTAGTAAATCAATATTTTCTTGTTTTACCTCTGTTAGCTACCCTTTTTTAAACATCCTAATATATGCTTCCTAGGAACTCTTCTTCTCGTAACATTATGTTCATGAAAATTGCGTAAACTAACAGAGAATAACTGCAGCATTCAACAAAATGCCTACTTATCTTTACTTACAAAACCATATAAAAAGATATGTTTCAATATTCCCAATAACACACGGCACTAGAAATTCGTAGGATCTGTAAATGTAAATATGAATACTTTCTTCCTAAATACAGTTGTAGGAGAAAATTCCAACCCCGAGATTGTAGGCAATTTTGCGTTTACTACAGCAACCAAGAAAGTTCTATTACATTTCAGAAGAATGCAAATTCATCCTAAAGATATCAGTATTTGTATTTACCAAGGGAAAGAGAACAAATCTCTTTGGGTGTCAAATTGTGGAAAGCAACTGCTTTTGTGAAAATTAAAATAAGGCAGCAAAGCTGTTAAAAATTTTAGGTTTCTCAGAAATTTCGCTCTAATTTTCCAAACTTACATCGAAAAGATTCTCAATTTCCAAGAAAGACTGTATATATTTAATAGAAGGATGTTGCGCTGGTACTTTACTTTTTTTACTTTTTTTCTTAACTCATTTACTTAAGTAGTCCAACCAGTAGTTTGTTCCCTTTGTCATCATCTGAGAAGTATATCTTTCAGAGAGCAAATCCTGAATCCTAAAAAATCCGATGATAATTTATTCCTTGCCATTTACCTGAATACTGAAGGTCCATTCGATTTCTAAGATGAAGCCCACGTTCCAGAAGTAATTGCATACGAGACATCACATCTGAGCCAATTTCCCGTTCGATTTGCTCTGGCGCTTTCTTCTATAGACACCATCACATTTGATACACTTTTCAATCTCCGTTTTCCAAGCCTCCATCTTCTTTCCAATATGCGTGATCCCTCGCCTTAAGCGATTTCCGTTGTCTTCGCTTATCTCTTCAACCGATTTGCGGCAAACAAAATTGATTCTTCCCACAAAAGCCATGCGCTGCGTCGCTTCTTTCACGCCAACAACAGGAGGAATAAAAATATATAAGAAATGTTGGCTCATAACAACCAAATTCGCAAAAGTTGACACTAAAATATATTTGCATGGAATATAGAACTTTACTAAGCAAAAATGAGGGCTGAAGAAAGGAAGGGAGATATTGGGGAAAAATAAAGATATTTGAGATGAGGTGAGAATAGCTGTATTAGATCATTCTAAACCGAGAAAGGCGCATTCTGGAAGAATATATCGAACAGTTAACAGTTCCTTTTTATACATACAAACAAGTATTCTTAAAGAATTTCGTATGTGAGTGCGAATATGAATTTTTAGTCCTTATACATTGTGGGACACTGTCTTATGCTAGTGAGGCAGTCTTTATATCTAAAAAGTAACATCTTGATCGAGGAATTTCCAACAACTAAACGGACCTAACTGACATGGTCTCATGATAGTGATCTCATAACCAATCTAAAGAAAACGACGATCATGAATTTAACGTAAAAACGTCAATAGAAATACCTTCATAATTAAAATCCATCACCATTAATTTCTACATATAGCAGGCACTGAAAAAGTAGAAGATAAATTGTGTAGATGCATGTCAATACCAGCAATCACCTCCAACAACAATTTCGCATTAAAATTAATAAAAATGTTTAATATGACCTTCAATCACGTAAGTAGCAAAAGAAAATAGATATGGAACAATTGAAATTCAAACTTTTTCGGAACACAAGAACAATAAATTATCGAGCATGGTTTCGCCTCCAGGAGTCATCTTCAGGTACTGCCGAAAACAAAGTCAAACATATATGAAGGGAAGGAAGCGAGGAGAAGAAAAAAGTTGAGTTACGAGAGGGAGTGGTGACATAATGTTCACGCACCAAAACGAAGATAAAAATACATTCTAACCACTCCGTAAATTTCAACGTTCTATCTTAATGCAAAATATGCTAAACCAATTTTTGAAAATCCGCTCAATCCATTTTAATGGGTAAAGTACTGTTTTTGGGGCCTCCTAGAATCGAACCCATGACGCCTAGGTTGGATGTCTGCTTCATTCCATAGTGTCCAAACCCGGGATACCCGGGACATTACGGCAAAAAAATCGGCGGCTCCGTGAGGCACTTCCTTCTCCCTCATCTTTAGTATCCTATACATAAATACATATCTCTTTATATAGACGCTTCTCCGGATATATCTTTATATAGACGCTTCTCCGGATATATATAGATATATATACATATAGGATACTAAAGGCGAGGCAGAAGGAAGTGCCTCACGGAGCCGTCGATTTTTTTNATTTAGATTTAGATTTATACCCCGCAAGCCGCCAGTGGCGCATGGCAGGGGGTGTTGCAACACCAAAGACCTAACCTAATCCATCGTGTTTGCATCTCTAATGCTCTGTGGAAAGAAAATATATATACATATAGGATACTAAAGATGAAGCAGAAGGAGTTGCCTCACAGAGCCGCCGATTTTTTTGCCGTAACGTCCCGGGTTTGGACACTATGGAATGAAGCGGACATCCATCCTAGGCATCATGGGTTCGATTCTAGGAGGCCCCAAAAACGGCCATTTTCCCATAAGAATGCATTGAGCGCATTTTCATAAATTCGTTTAGCATATTTAGCTTACAGATAGAACGTTGAAATTTACGGAGTGGTTAGAACGTATTTTTATCTTATTTTTGACGAAAGGGCTTTATCCCTAATGCCCCCAGGTTCGATGCTAGATAATTAGTGCAAAAGTTTCAAAAAATTGTTTTGGGTATTTCTAGGTAAGATAGAACGTTGAAATTCACGCCATTGATAGAGATCTAGATTATCTATAGTATAGCTACAGGTTTTTTCACTGAGGGTCGTTAGTTCGATGCTAGGGCAATTTTTCTGTCTGAAGTTCGTGAATTAATTTAGGGTATTTTCCGATAAGGTAGATACTTGCAATTCAAGGTGTTGTTAGAATAGGAGATTGTCTATCGTATGCCGTGAAGCTTTTTGCCCTACAGGTTCAGGTTCGATCCCAGGACCATTCGAATGACAGAATATTCAAAAATTTGTAACGGCATTTCCCGGTCAGATTGAAGGTTAAAATTCGCTACATCTATAGAAGATGGGGTTATCTATCGTACGCAGTAAGAATATTGGTCCTATTGGACTCAGGTTCGATGCTAGGAAATTTCTTATGCACGTATTATGAATAATTTGTTTAGGTTATTGTAGTTGGTTCATGGAACTCGGTGTATGGAAGGCGCAGTGGATCANGACAAAGATTGTTTATTATAAATGACAAACCTTAGTGAAAAACATTGGAAGTCAGATAAATATCACAGGCATTAGAACAATCGTCCATCTATCATACACCATAGCAACTATCGTCCGTGAATACTCTTTGATAAAAGATATTTAATATATTCGCTTTCCTGATGAAATCTAGATGATTTGGCGTTACTTTGTAGAAAGCCATTTAAGTAAAAAAGGGATTAAACTTTGTAATTTTCCACACAATATTTATTCACTACGACCGGTTTCGCCACCGGAGTGGCATCATCTGGTAGGTGGTAGGTGGTAGGTGGTAGACGGTAGGTAGGTATGTACCAGATGATGCCACTCCGGTGGCGAAACCGGTCGTAGTGAATAAATATTGTGTGGAAAGTTACAAAGTTTAATCCCTTTTTTACTTATTCGCTTTCCTCTTCACATTGCAAGTTACATTTCCGTCGCTATCTCTCAATGAGCTTACCGTTTGTATCTTTCCCTGTACATCTCTAACGTAGGACCAGAAACATTTGGGGTCCTCTTCTAAGCATTTCCCAAGAAACTTTTCCTTAAAATTGCTGAGGGCGTTATGCATAGCATGCTTGGTGTCGGATTTCGCTTTCTTATGTTTTTGTAGCAGTAATGCTTTTCTTGCACTCGAATCAGACTGGTTTATTCCATCTATGGCCTTTAATTTCCCGTACAGTGCTCTTTGTTTGCGAAGAGTCTTTCTATCCTCGCAATCATACCATCTAGATTCGCAATCGTGATTAGAATATTTTGATGGTATATAAATGTCTATGTAATTGTGCATAATCTCGACGAAAATTTTCCAAGTTTCTTCGGTGGACATTTGTGATACGCGCGACTTAAATGAGTAGAAATCGGTATTCAATCTTTCGTTAAATTCCTCAAAGTTCGCTTTGGAAAAGAGATGGATTTTACGTTTTGGTTTTTTATGTTTGCTTAATTTGATGTCGATATCTATGAATACGCCTTTATGGTCGCCAAGACCCTCGTCATTCGAAATATTCTTAATACGCTCAGAGAAGTTAATTAGGAATAGATCGAGTATGTTCTCACCCCTCCTTGGAGATTTTACTGTTTGGCTTAATGCGTTTTTTTAAGCATATTTAGTAACGTTCTACACGAATCGGAGTCCCGGGCCCTTTTCTTTATACAATTATTTTCCCAGTCTATATCCGAAAGATTAAAATCACCCCCTATGATCGTTATACTTTGATTATTCTTAGTATAGCAATTTACTTCATCGCTAAGATGAAGTAATTTTCAAAGCAAAACCTGTCGTGGGGAGTTTGGTGGACGGTAAAACGCGCATATATTGATGTTAGGCTTATTTTTTTGACTTATGGTACACCAGACGCTTTCTATATCGCTGTCCTTCGAGACCTGCGCTTTACTCTGGAGAGAAGATTTAACCGCAATAAAGACCTCCACCTCCTGTTCTTTCTATACGATCTCGACGGTAGATCGTGAAATCTTTCGGAAATATTTCGTTGTCGCTTATATCTTCGCTTAACCAGCTTTCTGTACCTATGATAATATCGGTGTTGTGGCAACGAATAAGATGTTCCAAGCCGGACACTTTATTTTTAACGCTTCTGAAAGTAACCATCGCAGTTGATATTTTACTTTCGCTTGTAGTTATGATTGGGTTTATTGGTAAACTTCGCTTATCTTTTAACACGCTTATCCGCGGTGTCACCGTTACTCGCTCGCCCGAATATTTCATTCCCAAAAACCCACTGTCTGACCTGACTAACACATTTCCCTAAATGTTCGACCCTTGGTCGGTGAAACAATTCCCTTCTTTTGTAACTGTAATTTGATGGGGCCATTCAAATTCCGTTATCTACGGATATTGCGCATCTCTTAGTTTGCAGGGATATCGGAGTGTTGTCGTCTTCGTATCGCGCTAGCCTATTAGATGTAAAATGTAAATAAAATAAAATTTTCGATGGAATGAACTTCTCAAAACCTTTGGAGAAACCCAACCTTTTTCCATCGGAGATTCGTTTTTCTAAGCAACCATCAGAGTCCACTCAAATTGGCCATATTCGAATTAATTATCGAAATTCTACGAAGGAAAACAAAATTTAATCGCTGAATTAAGTATATTTGCCATTTATTTTCGATAGGAAATTGTAAACCAAAATTATTAAATGAATGCATTTATAGGACCCCTTTTACGTCCGATGGCACTACTAAAAAGTAGTGATAGCTCGACCAAGACTTATCATCCAAGGAAGTTTTCAGCCAATAGTTGTTTCACCAAAGAGATAATTCACTCAAATGGTATCTCAACCAAGAAATTCCAGGAAAGGTCTCTGAGGTTTGACAGTTGGACTTTAAATCGTTTTCACCCTCAAAATTTAATTGCATTGGGTTTGCGCTTTTTTTTCTAAGGGTACTGCTAATTTTAGGATGATAATTATTGTTTTTTATTTATCCTTCATTGTTAATACCTATATATTATCCATTTAATCTTTACTCGCTTCCCAAAATACCATGGAATCATAACTTCTCGTAGGTGCTTTAATATTCCTTATTCAATTCCCTTTCTTTCATTTATATCTCCCCCTTTGTGTCATTTAACATCCTTTGTTCTATCATTTGTCCCTATCTCTTTTCTTTAAGAATATCTCTCCTTCCCTTTGCCATCGCTTCAATCAAAACCCTTCGCAGGACCTGTTAATCTTTAAACCCAACTTATGCCACTCATACATCTCGAGGCGTCTTTTATCTCTTCTCTTCAAGACCATGTTTCTCACCAATACAGCAAAACATCGTCATAACGGAAAAACCTCACCCACTACTTCTACCCCACACCTTCGCACAAGATAAAGGTTTGACCGCCACCCGAAATGGAAGAGCCATCACTTTCCTTACAGGCGTCACAAAAGAAAAACCACACCCACACTTAATCCCCTCACACGTTCAGAAAAGATAAAAGCCTGAGTACTGACCTTTCCTATTCACTTCCTTTGTGGTGTATAACGGTACGAGTGGTTTGACACCCATTACCTACCTATTCACACACTTACGTAGCATTCTCCTCCCTCCCCTACCTCCTCCGCCTTACAAATAACTATTGCACGCTCCGATTCCAGTAAGGCATACTTCTAATTATTGTTTAACAAAAGGTTAAATACTAACAAAACTATTGCATTCTATCCAGCAAAAACAATAACAATTAATTATGAGAAATCTCAGCCTTGCCCAACAACCAATTCATCGCGTGTCGTTACTAAATCATCGCAACACCCAGCCGCCGCGGACCAAATCGTCGCGGACCAAATCGTAGCGGACCAAATCGTCGCGGACCAAATCGTCGCGGGACCAAATTGTCGTGGGACCAAATTGTCGTGGGACCAAATTGTCGTGGGACCAAATCTCCGCGGACCAAAGTTCCGGCTGCGGCTTTTCTTACCTTCTCGGGTATTATTTATTTATTTATTTATTTAGATCTGCATTGCAATTTGGCCATTTGGCCAGGTGGCAACGCTGCACAGTGGGCTAGAATCGAAAAAAGATACATATATTTAAAAATACATATATTTAAGTTTATCGTCTATTATGAGTTTTGTACAATATCTACGACGCATGTCTTACAGAGTAATTTATCCGTTTTCAATGTTTTTAGGTGTAACATGCTCTCTCTCAGCTTGCTGGTACATTTACTTATTGAAATATTTTAATCAAACGAATTAAAATAACAATTTATTCAAAAGGTTGGTTGTATGAATCTCTTCGTTATGTGAAAATTGATGAGATGGTTAAAGCTTTAGGTTGGATCGTTTCTTTACATCCGTAAATATGGAAGATGATGATGACGTACGTCTCTATGTTTTCTTACTGTCAATGAAAATGTTATGTGTTGTGGTAAAATTCTTTTATTGAGCGTGGAGCAATGTAGTTTGTACTACGATCCTTTGATTCTTTCCGTCAAATTCTTTTGTTGTAGAGGTATATACTCTCCGTATATCTTTTGATTCACTTGCTTGGATGTAACGTAATGTAAAAGTATTGTCCTTGTAGATATTAAACTCTCAAACGGTTGGATTATGATTGGGTTAATGTTTTTATTTTCCTATTATTACTCTCAAAGACTTCAACTTCGTTTGCCCGGTCTTTAGATTTCATTATGTGTTCTAAAACTTGAATTTCCCTAAAAACTAAACTAAGATCTGACAATTAAAAGATAGGATATAAAAAAAAGTTCCCAACTTTCCCATAGCTTCTCTGAGAAATCCGAGTAATACTTTTACATTGAGCTCAGTAAATTGTAAGACAAACTTTAGTGGGGATTGCCACACGTAATCGCCCTGTTAACATTTTTTGGCATGAATAGAATACTTATTTGTTCATCTGCTTGAGGATGATAAATAGCTTTTCAAGAGGATCGGAAATACACTGCGTGTTCCGGCAAGTTACCTACCGCTAAAAGAGAAGACATTCTTCACATACTGCTTAGATTGTACTATTCCCTGAAAAACGTTGTTTTGCCCCGAGCTTTGTGTCTCTCATATTGTTTAAGATACTAATTCTGAACCAGTAATTTTAAATAAACTATATACCTTTGGGCACAATACTGAAAGCTGGTTATGGAAACGAGAGACAGCAGTAAAAATATTTTGAATTTACATCGTAAGAACCACTAACTGGCTTAGTAGAACATTAAGAAATCTGGACGAAAGAATTAAGGAGACGTACCATCATCGATGAGGAGGGTAGGATTGAGGGAAATAGGATTCGGATTAAAGAATCATCGGACGGTAGATAAGAGAAAATATTGTATTGTAGTAATCATATTAACATTAAGATTTCTCTTAAGACATTACATTTACCAAATTCAACGAAAGTGCTGAGAATTTAGACCAAATATTTTATAACGGTGGGGAAACAAAGGAATTCTTAATAATAACCTCGAGATAGGAAACTAACCTAAAACGCTTTAAATAATGAATTTGTTAAATTTTTAATATACATATGTTTCGTGTAGTTAAAAAGTTACGAATAAATTTCTATTTTCACTGTCACTTATTGCGACAACATTCAAGATATTCGTCGTTGTTAACCAAAAGATGCTAGGAAAAATTCTCAACTACTTTAAAGTATAACTTGATATAATTAATGATATTAAGG